>JAVJIF010013204.1:0-160655 GCA_038442645.1 Agave tequilana
AAAACGAGTCGAACCTACAGGGTCGGGAAGTGATAGAAGCTTTACCGGTTGATTCATATATGTGTTAAAGTTTCTTTTATGTTTTAAAGAATCAAAAGAGAAGAAACAAAAAGCGAAAAGAGAAGAGTACAGTGAAACACGAAGAAGTGGGAACATAGAAGATAAGATATTTATGGTTTTTATTTGTATATCTAAAATAAAGTAAAAAGAGAAAGAAAACTCATGGCTACTAATTACTAATGGTTCCACTAACTATGCTAACCTCTTAGTGATAATTGTCTCACATGTATCCTTGGCCATCACTAGTCTTTAGTTCTAGAGCATTTCAAAGCATGACCCATAAGACAACTTTCACATCCAAACTCAACAAAATAAGTGCAAGCTACATTTAAACCATCAAAACTAAACGAGAGCAAGCATGAAATAAAGTAATGTTAGCTTATTAGAGAGTTAGGATATTAGAGTGTTAGAATCCACCATCATGAGTCATCAATGGCTCTTACAAGAGTAAGGTCAAGTAGAGACTATTAAATTCATGTGGATTGTCAAGTAAGAGTTAGTAAGTTAGTGGTTAGTAGTTAGTTTCCGTGAGAGAAAATTATTTGGTGGGAGAATCTTCCTTGTAAAATTTTCTTGAATCAAATGAAAGATTACAATGGATTAACACTCCGACTACAAGGGAGGGAAGATATTTAGACTTGAATCTCCCCTTTGTTTAATACTGGGTTCTTGATGTGGCGGTGAAAAGTGAATCTTATTTTCCGTTGACTAGTGAACGTCAGGACCTCTTGGTAATCCTCTCTTTGGATGGCAAACAGAGTAACGCAGCTCCTGTCGACCAGGAATCTCAAAGAGATTGTAGGCAAAGATTAACTTGTACGCAGAAAGTTGCTTGAAGAGTTGAACTCTCTTTCTTTTCGGTGGAAGTCTTGATGCTTCTACAGCTCACAAGCGAAATTCTTCTCCAAGAATTATCTGATCAACTGACTCCTTCTCCATAGCAAACGGGTTATTTATAGAGGTTTCAGGGGTGAACGTGCCCCCTAAAAATGCTCCATAATGGGGGTTAACTTCCTCATTATGTGAGTATTAATTGATCCAATAACGAGGGCAGTTATAACTGAGACGCGGGTTCGGCCCTCGCGCCTTGTTGCTGCAGTGATGTAGAGACGCGGGTTTCGACCCTCGCGTCTTAATACTGCAGTGATGCTGAGACGTGGGTTTCGACCCTCGCGTCTTGATGCTGCAGTGAACGCGGGTTTCGACCTTCGCGCCTTGATGCTGCAGCACCTTGATGTTGCAGTGATGCTGAGACGCGAGTTTTGACTCACGTCTTGATGCTGCAGTAATGGCTATAATTAGCCCTGCGTCTGGAGTTTGGACTCTGTTTTTTGATGACTTATCTTTTAGTGATTTTTAGACAGCCTACAGAACCCCCTCCAAAGTTTTCGATATTCCGCGACTGACTGGGACGGATTTTGAAATACTTTGGACCTTGGTTGAGTTCATATTTCTCATGATTGGACTGACAATCATTTGAGATGCTCTGAGCTTGATCCTATCTGGAATATGGTCTTCGTGAGTGTACCGTGAAACCCTTTGAAACCATCAGAAATGATCATAGCGAGTATATAGATACACAGTCTAGCCCTATCCAGTGCTCTGAGTTTATTGTTGGTGTACTTTGAATCAGGGGTAAACAGTCATCTGCTTGTGCCAGTGTACTGTTGAACTGAATTGCAGAAGTAAGGACTAAATGCAAGTTCTGTAGACGAAGTGGTCATGTTACTTTAAAGACGCGACTCTTATAGAGATGCGTCTTTGGGATGAAGACGCAGCTTTCGCTCTGTGAACTAGGCGCGACTTTGGCCTAGTAAAAGAGGCGCGATCTTCGGAGGGACGCGATTTTTTGTTGAACATGAATCCGTGTTGTGGATGCGTTGTCACACGTCCGGCAGAATTGAAGGGACATCTTTCCTTTAGCGCGCAAATTTTGCGCTGCATTTAATATGTATGCCACGCGTCGGACGGGGATTAGCCTCGAGCCAAGCGCCGCGTATCTCTGAGGATTTCTGTGTCTATAAAAGACAACAGTCTTTCAAGAGTCATCATTAGACTCTTCTTCTTCGCCGAGTTCTTTTAGGGTTAAAAAAAACTCAAAGCTTTCTTCCATTTTCACCACCTTCAACAGTGATTTCACGATCAAAATGGCGCCCAAGACTAAACCCACTTCTTCATTTTCGAGCGCTGTCGCTCTGGAGGTTCAAATGGGTGGTTCTTTCATGCAGGAGGCCCTATTTCAGGTAGTAAAACCATCTGATTTGATTTCTGCCATTGAAGGAGCTTATAGAGTTCTTTCAACTCTTAAGTCCCTTTTGAACGTGAACCGCCAACGCGGGCTCATGCCCGTGTTTGATCTTCAGACGCGGTTCTCGAATTGATAGACAAGACGCATGTTTGATGACCTCTACATCTTTTCTTTATTAACTTGAGTCCATATCTGCTTGTTGAACGTAGGGCCTCATTGAGCCTTGCATTTCAGACTCAACGCTCAAAATATTTCTAAGTTTGGGAGTGCAGACGCAGACTTCTTATAATTCTTGCGTCTTGTAAGATCAGACGCATGTTTTAATGAATCTCGCGTCTGAGTCCGATACTTAAAATTTTCTAAGTCGTTGGATTTTGAAGTGCGGGCTTCATGCTAGCCTCGCGTTCTTTGAGTCTGGACGCAGATTTTGATGATCTCCGCGTCTGGATTCATTCCTGCGTTTGAGTTTCAAACACTTAGCCATTTTCTTTCAGATTTCTGATCAAGTGTTGTTCTCTTTGCAGTACGATACTCCTCCAACACTTTATCCAAAAAGTGCCACTTTGGGCACGTAGGTGGCGCTGATCGTAATCTAACCTTCGTGCTTTAGAGAACTGCTCCTGTGACTACTGGTAAGTCGAATGAGCGAAAGGAGAGGATCTCTTAGGCCAGTATGGTGAGCCCCAAGAGATTATCTCTGATGGACTGTTTGAGACGGATTCTCGCACTCCATTACGGAAGCCTGTCTTCTTCTTTGGTGATGACATTGACGAGGAAGATAGGATTTTGCACGGCGGATATTATAAGTGGCTTTGTCAGATAGGGGATAGGAGGTTCTTTCTTCCTAATATGGAGAGGATATATCCCCTATCTTATCTTTAGCATATGTCTGTTCACCGTGCGATAGACTAGGATCTTTCCCGATTTGTCTCCAGTGTCTCGCTTGGCAGACTAGGTGCCAAAGAAGTATACTCTGCCAGTCATGCGAAAGAGGTCTTTGGTTTATTCCCCAGATTGGTCAGGTCTAAATATCCGAGAGGGAAAACCCCTCAACTTGGCACCACCTTCATCAACCAGTTTATGAAGGCGAGGGGTGATTTTTCCGTCGACTTCCGCCCGCTCGGGTGGGTTCATTCTTCCAACAGATCCTGGTGGGGTAGGATGGTTGGATTTGTCCTTGTCGAACTTGGAGCTCTACTAGAACAGGTGGGGCTGTACCACTCGGTCAGGGCTGTGCAGTATGGCCTCCCGCAAAGCTCCCATAATTTCTATGGCATCCTAGAGCACTATAATCCTTTGACGGGCACATTTTTACTCCGGTCGGAGAGATGGGGTTCACTCTTCATGAGCTGTATGAAGTCTCGGGGCTTGTTATGGGAGATGCCCCTTATGAAGAATATGTTCCGACTTCTGAAGAACTTCACCTCTTGAAAAAGGAGAGCCCTCAAGTATATGAGACATACTAGGAAGTATTGTGTCACTTTCACATCTGCGGCCAAATAACCTCCTGGAGAATTAGAGGTGTCAAGCAGATGTCCTGGGCGGGTTACCTATTCAATAGTATAACTGAGAAGGACACCCAGTGACCAGCCTGGATCCTAGCACTGATGAAGAAATTGCTGAGAGGATCAATGCCTCTGCGAGTTCTTACACCACGGTGTCAAATGAAGATACTTTCAAACCTGATACGGTTTTTGAAAGTTTTCATCATCAGGTTCGAGTTCCTATTTCAGATCGGGCGTTGTTGGCGGCTTTCTTATGCTATGGCTGATGCGTTGTGTAGTGCCAACACTGCCACATAAAGTAATTGTCGCCGATGTGGTGTATCCGGCGGTTTTGTTGGCCTACGGAAAGTCTATCGCCCTCCTTCTAGCAATGGTGGCTGGAATTTAAAGTGGATTACGGGCTCTGGTTAAAAGCCTGTGCCAAGTGGAAGCCGTTGTCGACTCCAAGGGTAGACCAGAGGTTAACTCGGAGGGAAGGCCAAGAGTAAAGACCCCTAACCCCAAGATCGAGCTTCCATATACGTACTTGATGGCTTGGTTATGTTATGCACTGCCCTTCACTGATGACGACGATGCCACTGTCTGAGGGGTTTGTCCCTTTTGTGCAAAAGCTGGAGAATTCGAGCTGTCCAACTACTATATGTTTTCGTCGTCGGAAATGTATTCTGAGCGCTTCGAACTACCAGCTCGACCGTTGCTTCCCTGAGATTGTTGATGCATCTTACGGGAATAAATTTTTTGACCTTGCGGGACCAGATGATTTCACAAGGCTGCCATCGGGAGTCTTCTGGTGGCTGATTAATATTCGGCCTGGGTATCTGCTCTTTCGGTAAGGGAACTAATGTACGATCGAGCCTTATATGCCGAGTCGTTTTGCTCGACAGTTCGGCTATGACCAATTATATATTGGTAACCTCAATGCTAATCTCTCCTTCAGCGGGAATTTATTTGAGGGTACTCGGGCATGGTACTATAGCGTGGCTGAAGGGATAAAAGCTATTTTTAGCTTGCCTCACAAGACGTCCAACTGTTACACTAACCTCAGCTTCTATACTTGGTACTCCCTGTCTAGCAAGATGCCTGATTTCTCAATAAATATCTCATGCATTAAGAGCATCAAGGCATCTTATAAGGACAAATTGGAGTCCAACAAATGCGCGCGAGGTATGGAGGAATATCTGGCAGCCGAGAAAGAAGCAGAAGGGGAAACAGGGGCGGGACCGAGAGCAGCAACACCCAAAGAGCAGTCCATTAAAAAGAGTCGGCAGGCTGTGTCCAAATATTACCACGGCTCTACTTCCAAGGGTGAGCCTAACCCGAAGAAGGTTAGGAGAGAATCAGAGGCTGAAGCTCCAATATCTGAGGTAGTCCCTTCTGGTGTTGAGGAGCAGAGGAGGAAGAGGAAGAGGAAGAGGAGATCCCCCTCTTCGTCCTCGTGGTCTACGCAGCAGGGGCCCGATGATCCTGGAAGAAGGGGAATTTGCAGGTGAAACCATCATGGCTGAAGAGGGTGAGCGACCTGGAGTTGACTTAGTAAGGAGGGATGACGTTGAAATCTTAGGGGTTTCAACTCAGCCTGGGCCTTCTTCAGTTTATGAGAGGAGGGCTGAGATGCAACAGCCTGGATCTCCTAGTGTATTGATGCCCACTTCACGGGTTGTTGATCCCAGCCCTACTACTGGGGTGCTCAGTAGTAAAGTCTCGATTGCTGAGCCCGCTTGTGCTGAACTGTCATCTTCATCGTCCGAAGTACATGGGTATTATTTTGGCGAAGAAGTTGATTTCGCGATGAACCCGCTCTTCCTAATACGAGCAAATTTTCGCATATTTCAGAGGAAGAGATACAAGGACGCGACCCTGTGACGGCTTCATCGATAGCAATAATTGCTGCTACCGAAGGTACTTTCCTTGTTTTCTTGAACTGTCTCCTCTCAAGTTAGGGAAGGGTTGTGACATTTACTTTTGATTTTCAGGGCTGGCTGCCGATAGTGAAGCCACCACCTCCTCTCATATCGAAGAGATGATTCAAGAGCTGGCCCAGCAAGAGGGCGCTGAGGCTCCTATTACCGGGATGCCTCAGGAAAGTGTGACCGTCCGGGTCGGGGAGGCCTCAACCCCACACGACCTATCCAGGAACTTGCCATCTTCAGACCCTCAACTTGGTAAGAGAATACTGACGTATTAAATATTCTCCTTTTTATTGTCATGGTTGATGTTTTAGTGGTTTGCAAAGAGCTCTGGAGTAGCTCAAGCAGAGAATCCTGCGGCAAGCATTGACGCAGAAGGTAGTACAGTTCAAACCTTGATCGAGGAACCTGATATCGCAAGGTTTGCTGTTACTCCTGTCACAGTGGAGGCTGCTATGACAATAACCGTCCTGGAGGTATTGGTGACTATCTCAATATCTGACGAACCTATCGTCGGTCTAACTCCTGCGCCAGATGAACCGATTCTCATCTCTCGCCTTGTCATGGAAAGGGGGTCCGGGAGTACATCAGCAGAGTTCTCTCCAGTTAATGACATCATGGAAGAGTTAGCACGTCAAATGGTGCAGCAATTCTTTACTTCCTGAGATCTTGTATTGACCTCATCCTTTCTGGGGGCAGCTCTTTCGAGTTTGCCCGAATACTTGTCGAAAATTAGATCGAGAACATTGGTCATACTGGGAGTTCTTCGCAGGTTAGGGCATGCCTGATGCTGGTGGAGCAGCTGAGAAGCCATCTGAGGGAGCTCAGGTCTCTGAAAAATACTGGTTCAATAGATAAGGCTCAGACAACCCTGAATAAGCTTCTTGCCGCTCAAGAACATGAGCGAAAAGAGATGGAGGAACAAATAGCTGAAGAGACCTGCCATCTCCAGTATTTCTAAGCTAACCACCAAAGGCTGATTGGCGATTTCAAGGAATCTGAAATCGTCATACAGAGTGCATAGCAGGTTATTGCCACTGCTCGAGCTACCATAGCCAGGGCACAAGCCTTGATCGAGATCAATGAGCAGAAGCTTGCCGCTGCTAGAAAAAGGCTGGAGGAGCTAGAAAATGCTAGGACGCAGGCTGAAGAAAGCCTCTCCACTCATTCCTCCAGGTTGGGGTCTCTTCAAGCGCAACTGGCTGCGAAGAGAGTTTTGTCTGAGGAGGAGCTGTGGGTCCAAGCTCTGATGGAGGCTGAGAAGGCACGTCAGCACGAGATGCATCATCTCCGGAATAAATCCGTTCTTTGGCGAAGCAAGATTATTAACCTCCTTTTTGTATGGTTCGCCCCCCCTTTTTTTAACACTCTATTTGTCAAGAATGTCTGTATTACTTTTACCATTTTTGAATAAAAGTCTTCAAAATTTTGCTCCATTTCAAGTTTTTTGCTCGCTGTAGATGAGCTCAATTTTCATAATCGTAGTCTTTGACCGTTTGTAAAACGTATTCTTTAGTCGACCATGAACACTAAACTCAAGCTGAACTAAGTTCTTGAGCGAAACGCAGTTCTCATTCATAGTGGAGACGTGGTTCTGGGAGACGCGACTCTGACTTATTAATGAAGACGCTGTTCAGGCTCCTCAGGGAAGACGCGCGAACCTTTCTTTTTGATACGGACACAGCTCTGGCTTAAAGATAAAAAAGCGTTATTCTGAGACGCGAATTTGTGTTCTTCCATAAAGGGGACGCGACCTTCATATTTATGAAAGGACGCAGATCTATAGGCGCGGCCTTTGATTCTGTCAGGATGCAGTGAGACGCGATCTTAAGCTCCTCAAAAACTGATGCATGGATCCCAGATAATTGATGGGGACGCAGCACTAGCTCAATAGAGACGCGTCTCTGGACCCTTGATAAGGCGCAAACTCAGGCTGTATAGAGTTTATGATAAAGACACGACTGTCATCTCGCAATGGAGACGCAGTTTCGGGCTCCTCGTGAATGACATAGGCCTTCTCTGTTGAGGACGCAAGTTTCGGAACGCAGCTTTCAAGTTGATGCGGACTCAAGACGCAATCTTTGAATGGATCCAATTCGCTGAGAAGACGCGACTCTAAATCACTCTCAGTCGATGGCGGGTCTCTTAGCATAAATGAAAAGAACGCAGCCTTTGGGTTTATGAAGGGACGCGGGTTTTAGGACGCGACCGTTGAGCCTGCACTTGACGCGACCTCCCAAGTGTCACATACAACCCGTCTTAATGATCTGGTTGGATCTTTAAATGCCAAGTCGGTGTTGATGATTGGGGACTTGCGTCCTCGATGTTTCCCGAAGCGGCAATCCATGCGTCAGCTCTTCATTGGGCTTTGACGTTAAATCTTTAAATGCCACGTCGGCGTTGACGATTGGGGACTCGTGTCCTCGACGTTTCCCGAAACGGCAATCCACGCGTCAACTCTTTATTGGGCTTTGACGTTCATGCGGGAATTAAGGCCGATAGCTCTGATTTTTACGCCCATTAATTACAGGCCTTATGGATTGCCTATAAATAGGCCTCGCCCCCTTAACAGTCCATTGCTTAGACTGTTTTCCCTTGAGAGTAGGCACTCTGAGGGTTTTCATCTTGACTTAATCTTCTTCCTTCAATGGGATGTGCCCTCATGGACAGCGAAGACTCAAAGCTTTCATGCTTTTCCTTAATCTCTCCTGAAGATTATCACTGTCAAGTGATTTCAAGATCAAAAAGCGTCCCTCTAAGTACCTTTTATACCCGTGCCTTGATGCAGAAAGTTCAACCTCTAGAGGGTTCTTCTGCGGGTAGGAATTATTGTCACCGTGACATACTCAGCCCAACATGAGTTTCGATTTTGCTGCCTCCTGAAAAGATTCACCCTCTTAACCTTCTCTTGAAGCCTAACTGGTGCGCTCATTATTTGGAAGTCGCGCCTTTTAGACTTCTTGATGAAGCGCGAGTTGATTGAGTCTGAACTATAACTCAAAATCCTCTGGACACAAGTGTGATGGACTTTGTATCTGGACTGTGAGATGTGAGCTTTGCATATTGAGCTCGCGTTTGAGGTTGTTGACTTAAAAGAATTTTAATTCTGACCGAGGGTTTCAGACTTGAATGTAGCAACCCTTATTTCTTTAACAAGGATGTGGCAATTTTCGCGTCTGGTTCTCTTCGAGTCTCATATCTTAGATGAGGGTTTAAAACTAGACCGCGTTCATATTTGTGTGTATTTGAAGTCCACAACTTCGGTCGCGTCTGTTTCTGTCGTAACAGAATTTGACTTTCTGCGCGGGTCATCCCTGCGTCTAAAGTTTACAGCTATAGCCGCGTCTATTCTTCAATCTTTGTGTTTTAGAATTCTAACCTTCTGATTTTTACTTCTCGCAGGTAGTTTTAATCATCCTTTCGCATATTCGCTGGGCCCTTGGGAGAATATATCGGCCAACGAATTTGTTCGATGGTCGACCACTAGAGGAGAAGTCATGGCTCCTGTTTATGGGAGATGAGGATTTGCGCGACTGATGACATCCGTCAAGACCTCATTGGACCTAATGCACCGACAGTACCCCCGAGCTCGTCATGGTCACAGTGGGTATGGCAGTGGATATGGTGGTGGGTATGGTGGGGGGTATGGTCCTCTTGCAGGTCACTGGAAAGAGGACGTCACCTGTAAAGTCTTGGATTCTTCCTTCCCAATCTTACCCCAGAAGTGACATCGACGAAAAATTCATGCTCATTGGATGACTTTCTGGTGGTAGAGATGTTCATCAACGCAGGGTCATGACCTATACCAGTTGGTCGGGTGAAATCAGAAGGCTTCACTGCATTTCGACCTCAAGAAACACCATTGTTCTTAGTCAACGATGGACTCCTTCGACGTTTACGACATGCATTATGATGTAATCAGCATCCGATCATTACATATTGCTCAGCCCTTCTTTGGCGCTCTTTTAAACATCTTATATTTGGAGTGGTGAGAATGCTTCAGGGAGTGAGTGCAACCTTTTACTGAGAGAGGGACTTCTTTGTACTCCTGTATTGTAACACTCAATCTTATTGTATAAGAGAGCGTCTTATATTACTTCCATGTATAAACGAAAGCGACACCTTTTTTCTTGTCTTCTTCTATTGTCTTGATTCCTTTTTTGTATTGAAAATCAGATGAATAAAAGCAAAGGATCTTTGACTTGTCAAAAATATGATATAATCTTAACGAGTCAAAGTTCGTAGAAAGACCCTACTTCAGGAACTCAACAATGCTGTCAGAGGTGTGATATTAACTTGACAGAAGTGAGATAATTCTTGTGGACCTGCCAATCTATAAATAAGAATGACAAGTGGAATTTGTACCCCGAGGGAGGATGAGTTTTCATCAGAGGTTTGGAATTAACTTGACTAAGACTCAGCTGGGAATTTAGTGAAAACATTGTTAACGGTGTAATATTAACCTAGCAATATTTTTTAAGTGGACTTGTTATTCTGTTAATGAGAATATCAAGTGAGACTAGACTCGCGGGAAATCTAGGAGAACTTTTACCGTTAGAAGTGTGATATTAACATAACGGGTTGAATACAGTCTTGTCAGAAGTGTGATGTTAACTCGACAAGGGTATGAGTCAGAGGTGTGATATTAACTTAACTCAAGAGTGTTCCAGCATCATTTGGGAAAACTGAAAGTGTCACTGTCATAGGTGTAATGTTTAACTTGGCAGCGAGGGTAATGCCAGAGGTGTAATTTTAAACTTGACATTGGTCATCTCGACTTTGACAAGGAAGTCCGAGGGAAAGTCATGGCCATAGGTGTATTGTTGAACTTAGCAATGACCTGGACGTTAGAGGTGTAATGTTAAACTTAGCATCGCTCATTTCAGCTTCGACATGGAAGTCTGAGGGAAAATGACTGTCAGAGGTTTAATATTGAACTTGCAGCAACTTAATCACTGTTAGAAGTATAATATTAAACTTAACATAATTTGTCAGATGTGTGGTATTAACTTGATAGAAATTGGCTCGAGATAGGAACAATTTGAGGACCTGCCATTCTACTGATGAGAGTGACAAGTAGAATTTAAAATATCAGAGGTGTAATTTTAACTTGACAAATTTGACGACTTGCTACTCCATTTAGAGTTAAGACAAGTAAGGTTTGAACTTACTCGGGAGTATTGAGATTTTTCATTGCCAGAGGTATAATGTTAACGTATCAGTGACTGTATTTATGGATCTACCATTCTGTGTATGAGAATTAGTAAGAGATTTTGGAGGAGGGAGTGGGACCAAGTCCACTTAAGATTTTTAGCAAACCCTCAGCTATCAACGGATTTGGTGTGCCTTTACCAACTACCATTTGAGTTGGGCTAGCCATGCTATTCCCCTCAGCATGATGAGTTGTCGAAGAGTTATGTTAGGCTTAGATGCCAACATTTTCCTCTGTCCTTAGCCGCCGGAGGCGTCGGACGTTAATGAAACAGAAATACTAAAACACAAGTTTCGCCTTTTGTTTCTTTCTCAATATGTACATCATTCATCATGGTGCAGTCAGTGCTCAATTAGCTTGTCACTGATCTATCGTGATGTGACCTAGTAAAGGAAAGAAGCTTTTCTTGGATCTGGAGTTTTGATCAGAGGTGTAATATTAACTTGATCAGAGAAAAAAGTACTATCAAGGAAAAGTACTTCTTCAAGAATCTGCCGTTGATCGGCATCATGAGTGTATCGCCATTTGAAGTTATGAGGCGATACACTCCATTTGAGTAGACTGACTCTACTACAAATGGTCCTTTCTATTTAGGTTGAAATTTTCTTTTGTCTTATATGTCATTACCATAGGTCTTCTGACGTTAAGACAAGGTCACCTTTCTTGAAAGTTCGCGCCTTAACTTTCTTGTTGAAGGCTCTAGTAATCCGGGCTTGGTAGAGCTCGATTTGTTGTTGGGCCTGCAGACGTTTATCTCTAAGGCTTCCAATTCTTGGAGTCGCAGTCGATGTTTCTCCTCCTTTGTCATCTCTGCTGTCAAGGTGACGCGTAGAGATGGAATTTGAATTTCTAATGGAAGCACGGCTTCACACCCGTATACCAAAGAAAATGGCGTAGCTTTAGTTGGAGTTCGAACAGTTGTGTGATAGGCCCATAAGCATTCACCTAACTTGTCATCCCATTCATGCTGACTTTTCGAGATGAATTTCTTGAGAAGCTTGCCAATGGTCTTGTTGAAAGCTTCTGCGAGACCATTAGCGGCGGGGTAGTATGCCGTTGAGGACACATTCTGGATTCTGAACTTAGTACAGAACCTCTGGAAAGCTTGACTGACGAACTGGGGTCCATTGTCATGGACGATTCGTCGAGGTACACCAAACGGTAGATGACGTGATGTTTAACGAATTTGATCACATCAGATGACATTAACTCCTTCAAAGGAATGGCTTAAGCCCATTTAGAGAAGTAATCGGTTATGGCTAAAATGAACCGATGTCCTTTTGATGATGGTGGGCTGATAGGGCTAACTACGTCCATGCCCCATATCTCAAATGGCCAGGTAGAAGTTGTAGAGTGGAGGTATCCTGGTGCGTGATAAATAAAATCGCCATGCACTTGGCAGGCGTGACATCTTTTGGCATAAGTGATAGTGTCAGTGATCATCTTAGGCCAATAATATCCCAACCTTCAGAGTCGATCCCCAAGTTTTGGACCAGGTTGATGGGCTCCACACATGCCGTCATGGGTTTCTTTCAATACATCATGTGCCTCTTTTTTTGATAGGCAGCAAAGCAGAATCCCGTCATGCGATCGACGATACAGTGTTCGCGTGATCGCATTATAGTAGAATTTGGGGGCTTTCCTTCTAATGACAGCCACTTCTTTGGTATCATCAGGCAGGATGCCGTACAAGACATAATCAATGTAAGGGAACCGCCAGTCTCTAGGCTCTGGGCCGGTTGACGACTCAAGAACTTCTTTGACTTGACAATCTCCTGTCGGCTTCTGGTAATCCTCAGAAGCGATTCTTGGGCAATACAGGTCGTGGCTGTGGACAAGTATTTTCTCTACTACTCTAGCTGGAAGGGCTAAAGAGGCAGCGAGAGACGCCAGTGCATCTGCATGCACATTTTGCTTGCGGGCACATGGTCGATATAAAAGTTTATGAACCTCTCGGCCATATGGACAGTTGCGTTGTAATAGGGTACTAGATCTTCATGTCTGACTTTGTACTCCACCCGAACTTGTTGACGATAAGTTTAGAGTCACCATATGCCTCGAGATTTTTAATGCCAATCTCATCGGCGAGTTGCATTCTAATCAAAAGGGCATTGTACTCCGCTACATTGTTGGAACAAGGCTCGGTTAACGAGATGGCTCGAGGAATCACATAGTTCTGTGGGGAGACGAGTACTACCCCTACTCCTACTATGATATGTCCTTTCGGGCCTGTTCTCGATGCACCATCAAAGAAAAGTTGCCACACTTGTCTTTCAAAAGATGTCTGGGTCAGGCAGACTTCAGCGACCTCGTTTGGGAGATCCTCGTAAAGTTCGACTGCCCTTGGATCTGGATGCTCAGCCAGGAAATCCGCCACCGCTTGTCCCTTCACGATTTTTTGTGGTAAAAAGCTCATTTCATATTGGGATAGCAGTATGGCCCATTTTGCCAATTGGCCGTTTAACGATGATGGCTTTGTCATGAGTAGCCTCAAAGGGTTAACCTTTGATATGATGTTTATAGTTTGGCCTACCAAATAGTGTCGCATTTTCTGAACAGCGAACACCAATGCCAAACATTCCTTCTCGATTGGGTTGTATCGATGTTCAGCCCCGATCATAGTTCTATTGAAACAATAGATTGCTTGCTCGTGTTCTTGATCATTGTTCTGGGCTAGTAAAGCTCTTAAAGAATGATCCATTACTCGGACGTATATCAGGAAAGGTTTTTCGGATACCGGAGCTGTAACGACTGGTGGTTGTGTGAGGTAACGCTTGTTGGCAAGCATTGTTCCAAATGAACGAGACACCCTTTTTCATTAATTTGGTAAAGGGTTGACATCTTCCGGAGAGATTTTAGATGAACCTTCGGATGTTTGCCAATCATCCTTGTAATCCCCTGAGTTCTCTGAGATTCTGTGGAGGTTGCATCTCTGAATGGCGCGAACCTTTTCCGGGTCCAAATGAATTCCTGTGAAAGTTACCACAAACCCTAGGAATTCGCCGCTGACACCCCCCAGGAAGGATTTGGTGGGGTTCATCTTCAACTGATCGGTCCGCATGATGTCAAAGATAGCCTTTAAATCGGCTATGTGATCACCTTTGGTGCGGCTTTTACTGCAATGTCGTCAACATAGCATTCCACCGTTTTGCGCATGTGTTCGTGAAAAATGGCATTCATGGCCCTCTGATATGTCGCCCCCGCATTCTTTAGTCCGAAGGGCATGACGGTGTAGCAGTATACCCCGTGGTGTCCTGAAAGAGGTATGTTTCTCATCATTAGGATACATTTTGATTTGGTTATACCCTGAGAATCCATCCATGAAGGACATTCGCTCGAATCTACACGTATTGTCAATCATGACATCCGTGATTGGAAGTGGGAATTCGTCCTTGGGACATGCCTCATTTATATCGCAAAAATCAATGCAGATCTGGATCTTTCCGTTCTTTTTGGCAACGGGGACGATATTGGCTACCCAATCAGGATGACTTTTGACTGAATTGCCTCCATTACTTCTGGACGGAACCGTCGCTGCTGTTGTTTGACTGGTTTTACATCCGAATTAATGTTGAGGCAATGCATAGCCACTTGAGGATCAAGTCCAGACATGTTCTCGTAATTTCAGGCGAAAACATCTATATATTCTCACACAAGATATTAAATCTTCTTTCTCAGAGGGCGATAAGCTTTCACTTATAAAGATGGGCTTAGGATTAGCCTCATCTCCTAGGTTAATCTGAACAACCTTATCCTCCGTGGGTGGCTCGCACTGCTCAAAACGAGTATCCCAAAGAGCATTTAAGTGTTTGATCCAAGGATCTGTATCAGATTGGATCATTTCTTCATCCCTGTCTTCCAGGTCGCTTGTTGAAACCATATTCACTGAAAGTTCTCTGAAGATGTTGCCGACACTAACATCTGACTCCCACGATGACGTGTCCGATGAGTAATTATGGCGTAATGACTTTTCAGACTCAGAGGCTGATGGGATTGGAGTTGACACATAGCCCAACCCCCTGCGAGTTCGATGATAATAATCAAGGGTTTTCCCTTTTGGTACAAAAGATCAGAGTAGTGTCCTCCTTCCTTTGCCGAAGTTCAACCCTGGACCGTTTGTCAGATCATACCCCATGCTTTCCATCATTCTGAGTGTATTTGGCTGATAATGACCGAACTGAGGGGTTCCTTCTCGCTTTCTGATTCTTCACGAGACATCGGCTTGAATTTGATTTGTCCGAAAAGAATTAGTTTTTGGCCTTTCCGTCTTGCTGGAACCATAAATATTGATTTTTGCGCTTCACCGGCATCTTGGTGCATTTCGAAGGATGACTTCACTGGTACATGCAATGATATCAAAGCATCCATTGTCAATCAGAGGTCATCATCTACTTCAGTACTAGTGTCTGACGGCACTGAATAAGAAGCGAACACAGAAAAATAAGCCAAATCTAATTCTTCATTAATATACCATCTGCCTACATCATTGGCGGTGTTATCAACATCGAGCTTATTAATACTTGTTACAATTGGATCTAGTTCCCACATGCACTCTTCTTTCTCCGGCTCGGTGTCGGCTTTATTACCAGAGTCTGGCTCCTCTGGTTGTGGAATTTCATTTGTTTCCACAGAGTCCTGATACAGGAGAGAGTTTGTGAAATAGTTCTCGACCCCCTTGAACGGATGCCTTTCGGCAATCAACGTTCGTACCTTTCCACTCCCGTCGATGTATTTCATGACTTGGTGGAGAGTGGAGGGAACAATAGAATTACGATGAATCTATCGTCGTCCCAGTAGCAAATTATATGAGGTGTCGGCATCGATCACGTAGCATGTCACTTCCGACTTTAAGTCCTCAATTTGGCATTTGAGCTTGATCTTCCCCATTGGACGGGTACCATTGGCATTGAACCCATAAATGGTAGTTTGGGTAGCGCTCAATCGGTGAGTAGGATCCCTAAATGTTACATGACCCGGCGAGGCATAATGCTCAATGCGAACTCTGGATCTACCTGAATGCGGCTTACTTCAGATGATCCAATGTACCCTGTGAAGTGTAGGGGTCAATCATGTTTCCCCTTAACCTGCATATCATCTGCCGTGAAGGTGATGCAGGGAGCATTTTGGGAGGCATGGAGGCAATCCTCTACATCTTCCTCCTGTGGTCCAACTGGTACTTGGGTCATAAAAATCTCAGCATTAGCTAGAGCCTCTCTTAAAGCTTCTCTGGTTGACTTCGATAGCCTCAGGAGCTCGTAAAGAGTGATTCGGACCGGGATATTAGCCAGTTGAGTCAGGACGTCAAATCAGTAAGGTGTTGTGGATCCTTCCGCGATGTCTTTTGAGAGAGCTTTGGAAAACTGAAGCTCTTTCTGTCTCTCCACGGGTTGTTTTGTGGAGGGCTTGGCTGACTCTGTAGCGGGTTTTGGAGGGGTTGCTGCCATGTCATCATACTTTTTCAAATATGATTGGCCCGAACGAGTTTCCGTCACGAGTTGGTTGGGTTCTGCAGTGAGAACTATTGTTTCCTCTTCTGAATTAGTCAGTAAAGGAATATCAGTTTCCGCTTCTCAGGAAGAAACGCACACCACATTACAGGACGAAGCTTTCGCTTTACCTTTGGACCTTCTGCTGGTAACAGTGGTCCATTGCTGGCCGTCCACAAGGTCGGGATGAACCCACATAACTTTTTCCTGAGGTATGGGAACAGATACAAGACCCTTCTCTTGCTGATGGTGAGGGTTTATGTTGATCATTCTTAGTTCCCTTTTTGGAATGGGGACGACTCCAGAGGGTGTTGGAGGTTGTCTTCCAAACTGGAGGAATGATGTCATATTGGCAGTCACTTTCTTCTGCTCTGGACAGAGTTTTAATACCTCTGCATCAATCAGAGCATGAAGGATGTCTTTGAAGACATAACAGCTCTTGGTGGGGTGCCCCAGCATCCTATGATACAAGCAGTAGTTGGGATTATCAGTTTTACTCACTTCTTCAGGGCGTTTAGCTTCGAGAAGCTTCAGTCTGTTGCTCTTGTTAAGTAATTTGAACGAGTCAATATGTTCGTCCTTGAAGAAATACTGCTTGCTGGCTCGCGGCTGACTTGAAGAGCCACTTCCCTTGACCGGTTGTGGTTTGAGAGGGGATTTGGTCTCTGTCGTCAAGTTATCCTTCCTTTTTGTTTGAAGAGATGCGTCTGGCGCACGCCTTGTCGACCTTTCGGGTCTAGGTTTGTTTTCTTCTGCTCTAACCCGGGCGACAATTTCTTTAGCCTGTTCACCTTGCTGGATCAATTGTTTCTAGGTGCGGCTTTCAGCAACTCCTATTTGGGCGAGGAGCGAAGTTTGTAGATTGTGGCGGCATGTTTCCACCAGGGTGACCTGGGTCATACCGCTTGGACATCGGAGTGCTACATTCCAAAATCTTTCTACAAATGATTTGACGGACTCCTCTTTTCGCTGCTTTGTAGCCAAAAGAGTAGGCATTATGACATCTGAGTCGTCTTCAAAGAAGCATGTCAGGAAGAGCTTCTCCAAATCACCCCAATTTTTAATGGAGCCTTCCAGGAGCTTCATGAACCATTCAAAGGCGAGCCCTTTTAGGGTGCCGATGAACAAACGTACCAGGATGGCATCATTATCTATCACGTTCCCTGTCTGAGACTTAAAGTAGTAGATATGTTAGTTCGGTGACCCTTTGCCGTCAAATGCATGGAGGGTCAGAGCTTTGAACTTGGGAGAGTATGGAACAATGTCCCACTCGGCCGGATATGGCCGAACCACTCCTACTTCTTGGAGGCCTTTTCGATTAGTAAGGGCCTCGAGACGTTGCTCTAATTGATTCATTCTTTTAGAATGAACCCTTCCATGGTCTTGGTTGTCTTTTTCCTGAGATGAGGATTTAGATGAGCCAGAAGTAGATTGCTCTTTCTCCTCAATATGTACAAAAGATGAGCTTTCTCTCTCTTTTCGTTTGCCTTTAGACTTTTTAGAGGAGGCTTTGTCGGTTGACTTCCTCTTGTCTTCAAGCAATTATGCCAGCATCTGCTTGAGGGAATCGATAAATTCTTGTTGAGCACGAATCATCTCGAATTGTTCCTTCTGGATCTGGGCTTGCTGTTCCAAGCGCCTGGCCGTCTCCTCAGGAGTATTCGTCATGTATATAAAGGTCTCCTTCTCTATGGAAGAGTTCGAAGCCTGTGACTCTACAATAGCAGAATGCGAGTCATTTACTTCAATGCCCCGAGCCAGGGTACTGTAATTGATCGGGGGAATTACCCCAGTCCGAGTGCGAGTATGTCGGTATACTCCTTCTGGTTCTGTGTCAGACTCGCCGGAGCTGACTACAGCTTGCTTTTCCCTACTCCTGCTTGTCATATTTGCAGTGAGTTCAGGGTATTCAGTGTCAGAGAAAGTCCTCCTCCTGTGGGAGCGATTTCTTTTGGCTGATCGGGGAGTTAGAGTCAGCTGTCTAAATTTAGACTGCTGGCTTGCACGTGAACTGCAACGGCACTCAGAGAGCATTGTAATAAGCCATTCGCAGCAACACGATGGAGTGATCCGACTAGCGCTTCTCTTCCTTGTCAAATAATCCTTCAGATCCGCAGGAGGGGGATCGAAGAGATTAGCCTCGGATTATCGAGGGCTTTTCAACTTGCGAGAGTTCTCCTTACTTCGCACAGCTGAGACGCAGGGTTCTGAGACGCGGGGCTCATGAACGTAGCCGTAACGCCCCGATCCTGTGGGTACGGAGACGTTACTGCAACGTATATACGCAGGTCAGAAATACCCTCACGTATATACGCTAAGCATCAGTACATGCAAGAATCAGAGTACGGAAGCAAGTGGTGCATTATACATTCCAACACATGAGTACAATTACAAAGTTATCACCAGAGGTGATCCGATATTACATGAATATTACATTACCAGAATGGCGCAATTGCGAGAATACAAGGATGTAGAGGAATGAACAGTACAAAAGGCACTCACGAGTTTACAAAAGGAAAACTCGAGAGGTACACAGGGGGCCCTAGAAGGATAGAGCTTCAGATGGTCAACTGGAGATCCACGCTTCAGCTGCGCCACTCTGATCAGCAACAGGGAGAATCCACGCTCCAAGCTCCATGACCTGGACATCAGGATCCAGGGGAGTCAGATGAAACTCCCCAGGCGAGTGGTGAAGCAAAAGCCAAGTGGCGAGCAAGGGTAAGTATATGTAAAGCGATAAAACCAAATAAAGCCGAGGACGAGCAATCTGATTGTATGGTTTCAGATCACGGCTCCATAAGACTAGTACGTCGAAGGAATAATCCAAACAAGGAAACCCTCATCTATATACCTTTATCTCATGTCACCATAATCCAAGCACATACAACCCGACTGTACTCAGGGCATGATAAGAAAATGAACAGGAGGCAGGTGGATACAAGGGATAAAGCAGAGTATGAGCAGTTAATACGATAATACTCATAAAGCCGAAAATCCGAAGTAAAATCCAGGACAAGCAAATATGATAAGGCATATCACAGATTCATAGCAGTTTAAGTTGCAGGCTTCAGTATGCGTCCCATTCCACATACCTCAACTTACAACTTAAAGAGCCGGTTATTATCTTGACGCTTTATTATTACTCGTCTTACCCTGATGTCTAGATATGTGGATTAGCGTCCCAGCACACATATATCCACATCCGAGTAAAGCAAGGTTGTTATTGCAAAACCAGCGGGGGTATCAACGAACTATGTTTACAGTGGGTCCCGTACATACCCGGGACCACGGCCCAGGATTGTTCCGTTGCTTGGAGGACGGAACCAGCCGCAAGGCTAACAGGAGGGACTTATGTATGCCCTTATCATGATGGTACCAGGAAGGAGGGAGCCAGCACTCCCCTCGGTCGCCTGGAGGCCCACAGGTCAGACCGGAAGTTTTAGTTGCACAACATGCCTAATACCACTGTAAACACGAACACATATTGATAGCCGCAAGTTTCCCCCGACCCGATGCAAGTTGTTCCTTTTATGATTTATTAGATGATTATCAGATTCCGGGAATGAGCAAGAACAAGTCAGGAATGTCATGAATACAGGTATATCAGGAGTACTGGTTCGTACTATAAAGTATCACATGTGTATCAGGAGTACAGTTTGTACTATCAAGATGTCAGGTCATCATTCCCGTTATCGTGATAATCATAAGAGTCAAGTATATCATGTCGGGTGTCAAGTGATAGCATGACAAGATGGAGATATTAGACAGGTAACCAGTCATGTCAAGCGATTGATATTAGTCCGGTGGCAAGTCATGTCATAACAAGAGGTCTTGCCAAGCGGTAGCATGTCCGATGTTAGGTGATAACAAATCAGTTGCCAGGTGATATACATGTGTTAAATAGTAGCATGTAAATGACAGGTAGTATAAACAGGTGACAGGCATTAGCATGTAGATGGTAAGTATCAAGCAAAAGCATATCAAGTTTGTTAAGTAACAGAATAATAGTTGAACACAATCAAAGAAGGTGTTAGTTCCAAACAGCATAAATCATGAAGAATACAAGTCGACCAATGAAAATAGGAAAGTCCAAAGGAAGCGAGAACACTCGCATAACCAATAAAATAGTAAGGCAAGAGGATAGCGAGATCACTCGCCTAAATCTTAGTGAAATCTCTGATATCCGGAATCCAGGAAATCGACGCGTCAGTGCGTTAGAGAGAAAGTAAGGGAGAAGTCCAGGGAGAGAGAAGTATATGGAATTGGAGTGTGCATAGGTAAACGCGGGTTTGAGCATGTGATGCGAGGGTCGCAGACGCGGGAATCGCATCGCGGGAAATACCAGACGCAGGAAATAGCAGACGCGGAAGTCACAAACGCGGGAGTCGCGTCGCGAAGGTACCACAAACGCGGGGTTCGAGACCCGTGTTCAAATCAGGACGCGAGGAGAACGCGGACGCGAGTATAAACTCTGCGTCACGACAGACGCGGGCATGGGATCCGCGTTAGGAAACAAACAGAGAGAAGGGAAGGTGATATTTGTCAAGTGACAAGTCAGGTAATAACAATGTATGATGCAAGTCTCGAGGATAAGGTCCATATAGAAAGAAGTGTTTAACCACGGCAAACAGTCAAGATTAGTCGACTAGGGAGATATAGTAGTCGACTAATGAAAGAGTTAGTCAACTATAGATAAGGGACAAGTCGACTAATAGGACTGCGTTATGGGAGAGCTGCGTTTCAGGAAGAAAGTTAGTCGACTAGGGGCAAATGCCAAGTCGACTAGCAAGGTTGCGTTTTCAGGAAGGGCGCGTCTTTCAGGAAAGTTAGTCGACTAGGAATATGGGATAGTCGACTAGTAAAGTCGCGTCTCAGGAGTGAGGCTGCGTTTCAAAGGGGTTAGTCGACTTATACATGGGTCAAGTCGACTAATACTGTGCAACAGAGAACAGAATAAGCTTTTGAGAGTTGTGGTTTGTTGATATATATAAATACAAGTTAACCAAGTCTTTGGCGAGGAAAATCACTCGCCTAACAATGATCCTTGCTGCGTCCAACGAAGGGAAGTTCGGCCCCAATCCAAAAGGAGGGTACCGGCCCTAAGTCTTGCCAGCGGAGAAGAACGCGGCCCCAATCCAAAAGGAGTGGCCGGTCTTCACAAAGTGATGGAGAGAGGTTGAAGGTGCAAGTCTAGTTCAAGTTGCCAAAATGGGATTTTGCAAACGGTGTTACGGGGAGCGATGAGTTGGCTAGAATGAAAGAGCTCGCCGTGGAGGTGAAGATGGTATACTTGGTGGTGGCTAAACGAGGAGTAGGTGGTGGTGGAGATGGTGGAGAAGTTTGGTGGAGGAGATAGGTTCTTTGGTGTAAAGAAAGGAAGAAGAGGGTGGTATGGATGGTTGGAGTTGGTGCCTTTGTTGTAGGAGTGGTGGAGGAGATGGAGAAGGAAGAAGTGGTGGTGTTGGTGGTGAAAATGGAGGTGGAGAAGGTGGAGTATGGTGGCCAAAGGAAGCAAGAGGTTGTCTTCCTTGCTCTCTGTTGGTGGTTGCAGGAAACAAGGAAGAAGAAGAAGAGAAATGAAAGAGAGAGAAGGAGTGGGGTGATTTATATAGTGGGGAAGTAATGATTGCAAGTTTGACTTTGGAAGCCAAGGAATGAAACTTGCGTTTCATTGGAAGGAGATGGGCTGCATTTCCTACAATAAAAGGGCTGCGTCCAGGCCAAAGAATTGGACGCGGGAATGAAAGCTGCGTCCAGGAGGAGATGCAAAAAGGCTGCGTTTCACAAAAAGACAAAAGTCATGATGACTTGATGGGAGTTGATTAGCAGCGCATTAAATGCAGCATGGAGAGGATCTCCGCATTAAATGCAAAATCCCAAGAGTGAAGCTCGCGTTTGGCGAGGAGAGAGAAAAAGTGGGAAAATATCTGGACACTATTCCGGTATCTGAGAAAACACCTTAAACTCCGGAAAAGTCCCAAAATGAAATAGCTCGGAAAGTTTTCCAAAATTCTCAAAAATAATAAATATTATAAAATGATTTTTGGTGAAATCGGTTTTCAAAGATTAAATCTCATTTTCCAGATAAAAATCCTGAAGTCAACCGTCAATCTCGGTATACACCGGATTGGCCGGATTTTGATAAAATCTGAAAAATCCCAGAAAATGTCTGAAAGAAGAAAATATAATTCTAAGAAGTAATATGAAAGCGGAATCTAGAAATTTGATTCCAATTGTAAATTAAAATTCCTGGAATCAACCAGTGATACTGGCCGACACCCAATCCAGTGAAATTTTGATAAATTTAGAAAATTCTTAGAAAAAGTATTTAAATAGAAAATGTGATTTTAAGAAGTTACTGGAAAGCCGTTTCTTGAAATTCAACTCCGTTTGTAAATTAAAAATCAGAGAATCGATCAGTGGTATCGGTCGATACCGGTTTTGAAGAATTTCAACTTAATTCAGGAAAATCCCAGAAAATCATAGAAAATCTAAAATATAAAAAAAACGATGTTTAAAACTAAAATCGGTCAAATCGGAATAACAAAAAGATCAAATCGAGAAATTTACTAGGATCGGGTTCCCGGTTCAGACTAAGGCTGACTCCGAGTCCACGAATCCAGATCTAAGGCAAAACGATTATGCGAACATTTCATAATACAAAAAAAATACAGGAAGTAAATCAAAATACGATCAAAAAATGCGAATACGCAACTAAGTACGTATTTCGGGAACGGGGTGTTACACTCCATCCACCTTACAAAAATTGCGTCATCGCAATTTCGATAAGGGGTGAAATGAACACAAAAGATAGGAATGAGGATTATGCCAATCAAGATATGAATAACTATGAGCCGTTCTCCCAGATCGACTGAACGGCTAACTCAAGACTGAGGCATCTCCGCACTTCTGCCGTATATATACATCCCCTGATGGTGCCATAATAATACTGATCTGATGTCTGCTTATAAAACAACGCTGTCAGAACTTCAAAAGACTACCTCATTCTAAATGATATAAGGAGAGCTGGCTTGGTAAGATAATCAATAATACCTCGATCAGACTGTGAGCCAAAGATGATGAAATCCATAGTGTTGAAGTCCATAATATAATATAAAACCCTGCATGGTAAGATGTTATCCTTTTACAGTAGAATCACTGACGGGCTGCATACTGGGCTTTGCTAACTCTGAAAGACGTAGCCAAGAATATTAAATAACTGTGAAGAATTCGGAATACTGGCTTATGAATGATAACCCGACTGCAGGTGGAACATGTAGAAGATAATCTGAGTCCTACAAGATTGGTGGAATGGATCATTGACAAGGGTCATGGAGATAGCTCAGATATAGTGATGAAACTCTGTTCAACAGGTCCATGAAAGCACGCTGGGCAGAAGAAATCCGAGGAATGGCTAGAGTGCTAAACACTGAAGGGACTAGCACGAATGAAACCAAGCTAGATGAGGTCATCGCGTAACACAGCTCAGGTGTTAAGCATTAGGGTGCGGCGAAGCTAACGCTCTGCGAGGCTCGCATGTGGCGAAGCTCACGCGGCGAAGCCAGCGCGTAACACAACACTAAATGCTAAGCACCAGGGTGCAGCGAAACTCACACCTGGTTAGGTTCACGGATGACTAGAACACGACCCTCGCTTAGCGAGGCTAGCAGAGCCTTTGGTCCACCAAATCAATAAAAACTGTCAGGAGTTATTGGCTCTGAGAACACGATCAAGAAATTATAATAACCGAAACATGTCCCGAATGTTGTCTTCTAAATAATATCCTGACTGCAAATCAGCTCTGAGAATGCCCGAGTTCCCTGAACATAGTTGAAGAAATCATGATCGCTATTGAGGGTAATAGAAATGAAAAAAAAATATCATAATTCTGTTTGCTAGAAGTCCTTATTCTGAAACACTGATCTGTACTGGCACTCCTCGTGTAATGATATAGTCTAACTGATTATATAAGCGATGACTACTCCACTTGACGTACCGGTCTCCTAGGATGTATCCATAAATACAAGAATATAATGCGAGGCCGAAGATCTGCCCAGTATAAGACAATGTGATATACCAGAGTCGAGGAATGCCAGAACATAATGAGAGTGACTACATCTTCCCTACTATTACCTCACTAGTCAACACATATCTTAAGTTGGCATAAAGATCATAAAAATCAGAATAGCAAAAATAAAAGAAGTAGGAATCATGAAATAGGGAGAAAGATAGGACGGACTAGGATTGATGGTGATAGTGCAATGAGGAGGATATGATATAGAGAATTTACCAACTCCCGGACATGCAAAAAAATGGGGATAAATAGTTACGGTCAGTACTGGGTTCTCCCTTCAGATATTGAGCATCCCTTCCTGTTCTCACCCCATCATATAGAACATTCGGACTTCCTCTTTCGTCAGATTATATGTTTGCCTCCTTCTACCAGGTGCCCTAGCTCTTGGTCTCCTTTGTGCATGACTCCACGCTTGATGCTGGGGATGAAGCAAGGTCATTCTGCTAGTAGGTCCTAGATTCCCTCACAACGGTGATACTAGATGGGTTGATCTGATCGGTGCGATGTTCTCTGTCTCCTTGAGCAGGCAATCACTTTTCAACTAATCCCCGAACCCGTATATGTCGTAGTTCATAATCTTTCTGGTGGTTATGTTAAAGGTGCCCGGCTCCAGACAATATCCACCGGTCATATGTTGAGGGCAGGGTTGGAGGGATGGCTTAGCTAGTAGGGAATCCAGAGGCCTGTCTGAGCCTTCAACTTCCATCAATTAAGAGAGTCTCTTCACCAACTTCATCTGCAACTCACCCTAATCTTCCTTCTCTTGGTCCATTCCACTTCCCGGATGATGACAAAAGAACTTGAGAATACTCCTTAGGCTGCTTGGGAATAAGTGACATCTTGATCCTCATCTTCATTCCTCACTAAGATATTGCTTGATCGGTTTTCCTTGTCGGCTACCAGGTAAAACACCGACCGACTCTGCCTTAGGAATTTTGCAGTGTACTTATTTACGATCCAATCTCCCTACCGCAATTTGATAAATCATTCTTTCACTTCTTCCTGGGCTATTACAGAGAAGAATCTTCCTATAGAAATCCTTCGAGAACTAGTCCCAAGTGTTGGGCTTTCCCAGTCTCGCTGCTTCCGCCAACTACTACATCCAGGCTACATCCTCTAACTGAATCTTGATCATTTTCACCTAGTTCTCGTCAGGGACCCAAGTTGACTTAGAAGATCCATCAGGTTTACTGACCACTGCTATGCATCCAGGGCTTCTCCATGCTTGAAAAGATTGCCGGCTGTAATTTCCTGAAATCCAACATGTCGCCTGGCTTCTGTTCCCGGAGTGCAACCAATGATCCTTGGTGCGGGACCTTCGTCTATACTTGATCGTGTCTCATCATATCTTGCAGAAATAGTCTCAAATCAAGATTTTCTCCGTTAGGGTTACCCTAGGAAGAACCAAAACCGTTATGATTTCCCATCTTTTCATGTCCGAGTTGGTCCAAGAATAACAAGAAACTGAAGTATGAAAGGATGGGAGAACTTCAGAATTCAAGGATAAGATTATCAAGAGAGAATGGATAACTTTGTACTTATAGTTGGATTGTATAACCAAGACTCATGCATTCCAGTTGCAAATTTCTTTACCATTAATTTGCCATCTGGACGTACTGAGGATGTGAGAGCCTAAGCTCTGATACCAACCTGTAACGCCCCGATCCTGTGGGTACGGAGACGTTACTGCAACGTATATACGCAGGTCAGAAATACCCTCACGTATATACGCTAAGCATCAGTACATGCAAGAATCAGAGTACGGAAGCAAGTGGTGCATTATACATTCCAACACATGAGTACAATTACAAAGTTATCACCAGAGGTGATCCGATATTACATGAATATTACATCACCAGAATGGCGCAATTGCGAGAATACAAGGATGTATAAGAATGAACAGTACAAAAGGCACTCACGAGTTTACAAAAGGAAAACTCGAGAGGCACACAGGGGGCCCTGGAAGGATAGAGCTTCAGATGGTCAACTGGAGATCCACGCTTCAGCTGCGCCACTCTGATCAGCAACAGGGAGAATCCACGCTCCAAGCTCCATGACCTGGACATCAGGATCCAGGGGAGTCAGATGAAACTCCCCAGGCGAGTGGTGAAGCAAAAGCCAAGTGGCGAGCAAGGGTAAGTATATGTAAAGCGATAAAACCAAATAAAGCCGAGGACGAGCAAATCTGATTGTATGGTTTCAGATCACGGCTCCATAAGACTAGTACGTCGAAGGAATAATCCAAATAAGGAAACCCTCATCTATATACTTTTATCTCATGTCACCATAATCCAAGCACATACAACCCGACTGTACTCAGGGCATGATAAGAAAATGAACAGGAGGCAGGTGGATACAAGGATAAAGCAGAGTATGAGCAGTTAATACGATAATACTTATAAAGCCGAAAATCCGAAGTAAAATCCAGGACAAGCAAATATGATAAGGCATATCACAGATTCATAGCAGTTTAAGTTGCAGGCTTCAGTATGCGTCCCATTCCACATACCTCAACTTACAACTTAAAGAGCCGGTTATTATCTTGACGCTTTATTATTACTCGTCTTACCCTGATGTCTAGATATGTGGACTAGCGTCCCAGCACACATATATCCACATCCGAGTAAAGCAAGGTTGTTATTGGAAACCAGCGGGGGTATCAACGAACTATGTTTACAGTGGGTCCCGTACATACCCGGGACCACGGCCCAGGATTGTTCCGTTGCTTGGAGGACGGAACCAGCCGCAAGGCTAACAGGAGGGACTTATGTATGCCCTTATCATGATGGTACCAGGAAGGAGGGAGCCAGCACTCCCCTCGGTCGCCTGGAGGCCCACAGGTCAGACCGGAAGTTTTAGTTGCACAATATGCCTAATACCACTGTAAACACGAACACATATTGATAGCCGCAAGTTTCCCCCGACCCGATGCAAGTTGTTCCTTTTATGATTTATTAGATGATTATCAGATTCCGGGAATGAGCAAGAACAAGTCAGGAATGTCATGAATACAGGTATATCAGGAGTACTGGTTCGTACTATAAAGTATCACATGTGTATCAGGAGTACAGTTTGTACTATCAAGATGTCAGGTCATCATTCCCGTTATCGTGATAATCATAAGAGTCAAGTATATCATGCCGGGTGTCAAGTGATAGCATGACAAGATGGAGATATTAGACAGGTAACCAGTCATGTCAAGCGATTGATATTAGTCCGGTAGCAAGTCATGTCATAACAAGAGGTCTTGCCAAGCGGTAGCATGTCCGATGTTAGGTGATAACAAATCAGTTGCCAGGTGATATACATGTGTTAAATAGTAGCATGTAAATGACAGGTAGTATAAACAGGTGACAGGCATTAGCATGTAGATGGTAAGTATCAAGCAAAAGCATATCAAGTTTGTTAAGTAACAGAATAATAGTTGAACACAATCAAAGAAGGTGTTAGTTCCAAACAGCATAAATCATGAAGAATACAAGTCGACCGATGAAAATAGGAAAGTCCAAAGGAAGCGAGAACACTCGCATAACCAATAAAATAGTAAGGCAAGAGGATAGCGAGATCACTCGCCTAAATCTTAGTAAAATCTCTGATATCCGGAATCCAGGAAATCGACTCGTCAGTGCGTTAGAGAGAAAGTAAGGGAGAAGTCCAGGGAGAGAGAAGTATATGGAATTGGAGTGTGCACAGGGAAACGCGGGTTTGAGCATGGGATGCGAGGGTCGCAGACGCGGGAATCGCATCGCGGGAAATACCAGACGCAGGAAATAGCAGACGCGGAAGTCACAAACGCGGGAGTCGCGTCGCGAAGGTGCCACAAACGCGGGGTTCGAGACCCGTGTTCAAATCAGGACGCGAGGAGAACGCGGACGCGAGTATAAACTCTGCGTCACGACAGACGCGGGCATGGGATCCGCGTTAGGAAACAAACAGAGAGAAGGGAAGGTGATATTTGTCAAGTGACAAGTCAGGTAATAACAATGTATGATGCAAGTCTCGAGGATAAGGTCTATATAGAAAGAAGTGTTTAACCACGGCAAACAGTCAAGATTAGTCGACTAGGGAGATATAGTAGTCGACTAATGAAAGAGTTAGTCGACTATAGATAAGCGACAAGTCGACTAATAGGACTGCGTTATGGGAGAGCTGCGTTTCAGGAAGAAAGTTAGTCGACTAGGGGCAAATGCCAAGTCGACTAGCAAGGTTGCGTTTTCAGGAAGGGCGCGTCTTTCAGGAAAGTTAGTCGACTAGGAATATGGGATAGTCGACTAGTAAAGTCGCGTCTCAGGAGTGAGGCTGCGTTTCAAAGGGGTTAGTCGACTTATACATGGGTCAAGTCGACTAATACTGTGCAACAGAGAACAGAATAAGCTTTTGAGAGTTGTGGTTTGTTGATATATATAAATACAAGTTAACCAAGTCTTTGGCGAGGAAAATCACTCGCCTAACAATGATCCTTGCTGCGTCCAACGAAGGGAAGTTCGGCCCCAATCCAAAAGGAGGGTACCGGCCCTAAGTCTTTCCAGCGGAGAAGAATGCGGCCCCAATCCAAAAGGAGTGGCCGGTCTTCACAAAGTGATGGAGAGAGGTTGAAGGTGCAAGTCTAGTTCAAGTTGCCAAAATGGGATTTTGCAAACGGTGTTACGGGGAGCGATGAGTTGGCTAGAATGAAAGAGCTCGCCGTGGAGGTGAAGATGGTATACTTGGTGGTGGCTAAACGAGGAGTAGGTGGTGGTGGAGATGGTGGAGAAGTTTGGTGGAGGAGATAGGTTCTTTGGTGTAAAGAAAGGAAGAAGAGGGTGGTATGGATGGTTGGAGTTGGTGCCTTTGTTGTAGGAGTGGTGGAGGAGATGGAGAAGGAAGAAGTGGTGGTGTTGGTGGTGAAATTGGAGGTGGAGAAGGTGGAGTATGGTGGCCAAAGGAAGCAAGAGGTTGTCTTCCTTGCTCTCTGTTGGTGGTTGCAGGAAACAAGGAAGAAGAAGAAGAGAAATGAAAGAGAGAGAAGGAGTGGGGTGATTTATATAGTGGGGAAGTAATGATTGCAAGTTTGACTTTGGAAGCCAAGGAATGAAACTTGCGTTTCATTGGAAGGAGATGGGCTGCGTTTCATGCAATAAAAGGGCTGCGTCCAGGCCAAAGAATTGGACGCGGGAATGAAAGCTGCGTCTAGGAGGAGATGCAAAAAGGCTGCGTTTCACAAAAGGACAAAAGTCATGATGACTTGATGGGAGTTGATTAGCAGCGCATTAAATGCAGCATGGAGAGGATCTCTGCATTAAATGCAAAATCCCAGGAGTGAAGCTCGCGTTTGACGAGGAGAGAGAAAAAGTGGGAAAATATCTGGACACTATTCCGGTATCTGAGAAAACACCTTAAACTCCAGAAAAGTCCCAAAATGAAATAGCTCGGAAAGTTTCCCAAAAATTCTCAAAAATAATAAATATTATAAATAATTTTTGGTGAAATCGGTTTTCAAAGATTAAATCTCATTTTCCAGATAAAAATCCTGAAGTCAACCGTCAATCTCGGTATACACCGGATTGGCCGGATTTTGATAAAATCTGAAAAATCCCAGAAAATGTCTGAAAGAAGAAAATATAATTCTAAGAAGTAATATGAAAGCGGAATCTAGAAATTTAATTCCAATTGTAAATTAAAATTCCTGGAATCAACTAGTGATACTGGCCGACCCCAATCCAGTGAAATTTTGATAAATTTAGAAAATTCTTAGAAAAAGTATTTAGATAGAAAATGTGATTTTAAGAAGTTACTGGAAAGCCGTTTCTTGAAATTCAACTCCGTTTGTAAATTAAAAATCAGAGAATCGATCAGTGGTATCGGTCGATACCGGTTTTGAAGAATTTCAACTTAATTCAGGAAAATCCCAGAAAATCATAGAAAATCTAAAATATAAAAAAAACGATGTTTAAAACTAAAATCGGTCAAATCGGAATAACAAAAGATCAAATCGAGAAATTACTAGGATCGGATTCCCGGTTCAGACTAGGGCTGACTCCGAGTCCACGAATCCAGATCCAAGGCAAAACGATTATGCGAACATTTCATAATACAAAACAAATACAGGAAGTAAATCAAAAATACGATCAGAAAATACGAATACGCAACTAAGTACGCATTCCGGGAACGGGGTGTTACAGTAGCTCTTACATCGTGGCCTTAGAACGCGAGTCTGGCGTCTCTGCTGAGAAGAGACGCGGCTCTTGTGTTGCCGATTATCGCATCTGGACAGAGATGCTTGAGAAACGCAGGGCTGCTGGGTCCCGCGTACAGAGGCGCGTGTCTCGTGTCTTTGACAAAGAGCATGGACTTCGTGTTGCTGCTTGTGGCGTTTAGGAAGTAGTGCTTCAGATACGCGAGCTTGGTGAATCTCACGTTTAGATTGCCAAACACATACTTCACGCGTCTGACATGGTTCAGAAGAGACGCCGGTCTGAACCTCGCGTCTTACCTCTGTTGGACAAACAGTTGTTCCAACTTGTAGTTGACGCGCCCGCCGCCTCTGTCGCCGCTCAGCATTCTGGTTACGTCGTGTGGGTTAAAGGGAACTCCTGGTAACCTGGCGCTGAGGAAGGGGATGGACGGACTGGACATCAGGAACGTTAACCACGCGGGTCTCCTGGGAGACGTTGATGCGGGCGTTACGCATGATGCGATTAGCAACAACATCCTTCTCACCAGTCGCGTCTGAGAGGATCTCAGAGCGGACTTGAGAGCAAATTCCCGAAGAGACTTTTCGGTAGACCCACGCCTTTGGGCTCTTGGAGCCAGAAGAGAGGAACTCTTCATACTTCGCCTGATCGAATTCTACGACAAGTGATTTGACCATTTTTGCCATACAGGTAACGTCACCTTGCGCCACAACTTGCTCGTTAATAGAGAAAGTAGTCCCTAGCGGAGTCACCATCTCTTGTTTGGTGGGAGAATCTTCCTTGTAAAATTTCCTTGAATCAAATGAAAGATTACAATAGATTAACACTCCGACGACAAGGGAGGGAAGATGTTTAGATTTGAATCTCCTCTTTATTTAATGCTGGGTTCTTGATGTGGTGGTGGAAAGTGAATCTTGTTTTCCATTGACCAGGTGAACGTAAGGACCTCTTGGGAATCCTCTCTTTGGATGGCAAACGGAGTAACGCAGCTCCTGTCGACCAGAAATCTCAAAGAGATTGTATGCAAAGATTAACTTGTACGCAGCAAGTTGCTTAAAGAGTTGAACTCTCTTTCTTTTCGGTGGAAGTCTTGGTGCTTTTACAGCTCACAAGCAAAATTCTTCTCCAAGAATTATCTGATCAACTGACTCCTTCTCCATAGCAAACGGTATTTATAGAGGTTTCGGGGGTGAACGTGCCCCCTAAAAATGCTCCATAATGGGAGTTAACTTCCTCATTATGTGGGTAGTAATTGACCAATAACGAGGGCAGTTATAACTGAGACGCGGGTTTCGGCCCTCGCGCCTTGGTGCTGCAGTGATGCAGAGACGCGGGTTTCGACCCTCGCGTCTTAATACTGCAGTGATGCTGAGACGCGGGTTTCGATCCTCGCGTCTTGATGCTGCAGTGGACGCGGGTTTTGACCCTCGCGCATTGATGCTGCAGTGATGCTGAGACGCGGGTTTCGACCCTCACGTCTTGATGCTGCAGTAATGGCTATGATTAGCCCTGCGTCTGGAGTTTGGACTCTGCTTTTTGATTACTTGTCTTTTAGTGATTTTTAGACAGCCTACAAAAATTAGCTAAGTATGTAAAAAGAGTTAGAGAGAAGAAGACAAGGAGAGATAAAGAGAGAATCTTTCATACATTGTCACCTTCCATTACAAGCACTTTTGCTTTTCACCCATGTACTACTCTCTTTCCTATTATATGATCTACTAGAAAAAAAAATACAAAAAGAAAGAATAAGAACTAACCTAAACTACCCTAAGGAGAAGAAACTACCCTAAAACTACTTCAAGAACTCTCAAAACTCCTTCCCTTGTGCTCTGAAAATCTCAGGGTATTTATAGGCGAAATGGGGCACCAAGAAAGCTGTACGGAGCCGTGCGTCAAAATCACGACACGCGGCTCCATGACATTGCCAGGAAAAGTGGCAATTGTCGTGTTTTCGTGGCAGTCCTAGGGCGGTGCGCGGGGCCCCACCTGCTGTGCGCCCCCCGCTTGTCCCTCTATCGGCTGTACTTCTTGGAATCCGGATTTGGGCCCTCAGTTTTGACGAAACCATCCCTCCAACGTTAATAGCTATTCTTGTAGGCTTTTAATCACCAATTAAATGGGATTTTAGGCTTTTTCTTCATTTCCTTCCATGGACCTAGAAACATGCAAGAGAGGTATTATTAACAGGATTTAATATTAAATAAATGTGAAGATGTATGAAATATGCAATTTTAGAGATTAATCACCTACCTTCGTCAATTTTTTTTCAACTTTCTCTTTTATGTCTCTCTTTCTGTCCACCTTCATCAATTTCTTTCTAACTTTCTCTTTTATGTCCACCTTGCTCCCTTTCTGTCCACTTTCATCAATTTTTGTCTAGCTTTCTTTTTATCTGTCCATTTTCGTTAATCGTTGTCCACTTTTATATATTTCTATCCAACTTTTTAATGGTGGATAGAAAGTTAGGAAAGTGGACAAATTATTCTATATGTGGACAAAAAATCTCAAAAGTGGACAGTATGATTCATAAATTTTTATCCTGTCTTTTTATATTATAAACTCAAAAGTGGACAGTATGCCTCTGAGTTTTAAAATCTCAAAAGTGGACTGTATGATTCATAAATTTTATGTTATTTCTTCGCCACACGCGATAGAATAGCGTTTATACCCTCGCTCTGTCATATTCGTTTAGCCATCCCTCGAGCGGTAATCACGCATAACGTAATGGTGTCTAGTGTTATACGTTAGCTTTGCTTCAGGTCACTTAGCTTCGCTTGGATGTACGCTTTCTTGCATGTCCGCTTGTCTACATGTTAATTCAACTATTATTCTTTCCTTGATGATTGTGTAGAGTTTGAAATCATTACTTGTATTGTTTTTCAAAACTGCACCATTTCCTGTATTCGTACCAATCTCCTATATCAACACCATTTTCCTATCTCCGTACCGATCCTTTGTATTGGTACTATTTTTGGGTATTCATACCGATCCTCAGTATACTATTTTTCTGTATTATGTTATGTGATAGTGATATCTACTACACTATTACTTGACACATGACTACTACTTATTATCACTTGATACCTATTTGACATCACTTATCACCTGCCACCTGACACATTATTACTTGCTTTGTGATTATCATATTTCAGAAACTCTGTCATGCTATCCTGTTTTATATATAGTGACCTGTATTTCTAGTACTTATGTACTCCTGTAACCCGTGAACCGTCGTGCTCCTGCTATTCCCGTAATATGATAATTGTATAATAATAAACTATAAAAAGGCTAACATATATCGGGTAAGGGAAAAATTGACGGACTTCAAGTGGTGAATATGTTTACAGTGGTATTACGGTATGTTGTGCAACTCTAACTTTCGGATCTACTTAAGGGCCTCCAGATCTCCGAGGGGAGTGCTGACTTTCTACCTCCTATTATATTCTTGACTGACCATAATATAAGACCCACCTCCTGTTTACCTAGCGGCAGGTTCTGGGTTAGCATCGGAATATCTTGGGCCATCGTCTCGAGTATGTACGGGACCTACTATAAATATAACCCATTGATCTCATCATCAGTTTTTGATAACAATCTCAGCTTACTCATATATGGATGTATGTGTTGGGATGTTAGGACACATGTCTAGACATATGGGTAAGACGAGTAATAATAATAATAAAATGCTAATCAAGAATAATTCGTTGTTCATTTTACAATTCGGGTGGTATACACTCGGATTACGGTGACATGGGGTGTAAGGTATACAGATGAGGGTTTCCTTATTTGGATTATTCCTATAACTAGTTTGAGCTTATATAACTAGTTTCACCATATTTACTTTACCTAGTGCCTACTTGCCTGCTCCTGTGTGCATATGCTCACGACACGATTTTCAATACATGCTTATGACTTAGATTTATTGATTGTGTGTTTATTTATGCACGTTACTTGGCATTCACCGCACCACTCGTTGGGGAGTTCTGACTTCTCTGGACCTGCATGTTCAGATCTTAGAGTTTGGATCATTGTGGACTTCTTGGTGATCAGAATCGCGCAACCATAGCATCATGGATCATCAGTTGACCATCCAGAGCCCTATCATTTCAGGGCCCCTACTTATCTCTCGAGTTTTCTTTTTGTAACCCGTAAACATATTTTGTATTATTCATATATGTATATCTCTTTGTATTCTCGCATTTTCACCTATCAGTGATGTAAAATTCTTATAATATTGCATCGCATCATGTGATAACTTTATAATTGTACTCATATGTTGGAAAGTATAATGCACCACGTACTTTCGTACTCTAATTCTTACATATACTGATGCTTAGCGTATATATGTGAGGGTATTTTTGACCTACGTATATACGCCACAGTAACGTCTTCGTACTCGCGGGATTGTAGCGTTACAAGGGGATTGACTGGGGCTGGTTGTCAGCGGAGGGCGACAGTCGGATGTGGGGTCAGGAGGAGAGGAGGTGGGTGGAAGAGAGTGTGATGGAGAAAGTAAGAGAAAGAGAAATGATAAAGAGAGAAAGTGAGAGGGGAAAGAAAAAGAAGTGGTAGAGTGAGAAAGTGAGTACGGTGGGGATGAGAGAGGTGCTCGGTTGCAGGATATGGAGGAGGAGCTCGGTAGGGCATGGGGAGCAGGTAGAGGAGAAAAGAAAGGAAGAAGGGGAAAAAAGAAAAGAAAATGGGAAAATAAATTAGGAAAAGAAAAGGAAAAGGAAAAGGAAAAGGAAAGGAAAAGAAAAATAGGAAAAGAAAGAAAATGAAAAATAAAATTAGAAGAAAAATTGGAAAAAATTTTAGCAAAAGAATAGAGGAGAAATACAAGGAAAGTAATGGATTGATAAACTAATAATATTTAAATGAGGCAAATTTTGATTAATTCAGAAGAATCTCAAAAATGCGCTAAAATAGAAAATATGATCCTGAAGAACAGTATGAAAGTAAATTCAAGAAATTCATCTCCATTTGCAAATTAAAAGTCTTGGAATCAAGCAGAGATACCGGTCGATACTGATTTTTAAGATTTTGCGAATAATTCATAAAAATTTAGAAAATCATGAAAATTTTAAAATATTAAAAAACAATATTTAAAACTAAAACTGGTCAAATCTGTCTATCAAAAAGATCAAATCAAGTAACATACTAGGACCGGCTCCCAGGTTGGGACTCGAGCTGACTCTGAGCCCAAAGATTCGGGTCTGGTACCAAATAAGACTATAAATAATCACAAAATAAAAATAAATACGGGGAGAAATAGAAAATACGATCGAAAAATCAAAACAAGTATCTAGATACGTATCCCGAGGACTGGTTGTTATACAAATACCCTGGAAGAAGTTTAGGCCATAGATGTGGGTTGGTCCAAATAGCAATAAAAATCATATAATTAGAACTTCTAGTTTTACACAAAAAATGCGATAATTTCGCTCCTTCTTGATGGCGAAGAGTTGCCGCCATCGCGTTATCACACCATGGTCGTGCTCCTAGTTCTACGTTCATCATGCTCCAGCCCTGAACTTGAAGGCAAAGAAATCATCGTTCATGTTGAAAATCTCCCAGCTTCGCAGAGAGAGAGAGAGAGAGAGAGCCCCTCTTGAAGCTCCTCTAACCTTACGATGTAGTTTACAAACTTTAATGCAAGGTCTGCTCGGCTTCAAAACTTTTAAATTTTATAATGCAAGGTCTGTTGAAGTTCTGAATTCCCTAATTGATCTGTTACAAGTCCGCTTGGCTTCAAAAATTTTGAAACTACGGTTTATTTTTAACTGCAGTTAATAGGTTGTTAAATTGTGATTTACAAACCTTTAACTACCGTTTTCTAAAGTTCACTTCACTAACTTTATATTCAATTTGAATATAAAATGTAGTTCTCTTGGAATTTAATTCTCTTTATTTTTACATTTTGGAGTTAACAAAAGTCTATTTACCTAGATTTTTATTAACCATGGTGTCAGGTCTAACTTTTGGACTGAGCTAATTACAATTTAATAAACTATTATTACTGCTAACGAAAAGAATTTAAGATTGATTTTACGGGTTACCATACTCAACAAAAAGAAAATTGTAATTAAGAAAATTTAACTCTTAACAATTACCTCTATGAATGTGTTTAATTTTTGCACTGAACGACTTAAACTGTATAAATGCAAAGAAAGACTTGTTGTTAACAGCCTAATTCATACTAAACATTAATCAAGATCCTAAAAAAGATGTGACCAACATGCACCTAATAAAATCATACACACCAGTACCTGGATTGTTTTCATTAAAAACTTATTAATGAAACACGGGCAACATTAAAAATTCGCCGTTTACTCTAAAAAAAAAAGAGAAAATTGCTTTTAGGTCCCCAGGGAGTTTGAGTTATATCAAAAACTCCCTGGGGTAAAAAAGTGTGTTAAAAAGTCCCTCAATACCAATATTTGTGCTTCTGAATCCTTGTGTACATTGGTTGTATACACATGGGTCATTGTGGGTGGCTAAAAGTCCAAATATCCCTCTGTCAATTATGTCCCCTTTATACAATTTTAATAAAGAAAGAGAGGGGGGAGAGAGGGGGAGGAAGAGAAGAAGAGGAAGAAGAAGAGGAGCAATCTCTGTGAATATCTAGCGAGCCCAGCGAGCTCCATGAGCCCCCAATCTGCCCTCGATCTGTGATGATCCCATCAGCTCCGGCGATCGCCGTGAAGATCACAACAGCTTCAGTGAGATCTGCCCCCGAGCCACCCCCGAGCTCTACCCGACCGCAACTCCGTGAGCTCTGGCGAGATCCGTGAACTGTCGATCTGCCCCCGATCCGTGAAGATCGCAGCATTCCAGCGTGAAGCCCGTCTTCTTCGTCGAGGCTCAAGTGAGCTCCTCGTGCAATGCTCGTCCCCCTCAGCTCCTCGTGCAGGGCTCATAGAGGATGAAGTGGTGCAGGGCTTCGTCGAGAATTTATTTGGAGTAATTTTTTTGATGTAACTTTTTTTTTACATTTATTTGGAGTTTGGATTAAAGTATGATTATTAAGATTTTGAATTGTAATTTTTTTGAGATTTATTTTTAAATTTACTCAATTTGATGATAATCATGCTGGTATTTGTGATTAATTTTTAATCTAAAAGGTGGACTAATTTGTGATGAGCTTACTGAATTTGAGAATATCAATTTGGGGGTGATGAAATTTTTATTTGTAATGAATTTGTGATATAAAAAAGAGAGGATAAAAATATGTGAATTATACTGTCCACTTTTGAGTTTCTCTGTTAACATATTGAATAATTTGTCCACTTTCTTAACTTTTTGTCCACCATTAAAAGTTGGACAAAGAGAGTGAGGTGGACATAATAGCAGAAAGTTGGACAAAAATTAACGAAGGTGGACAGAAAAGGAGTAAGATGGACATAAAAAGAGAAAATTGGATAAAAATTGAAGAAGGTGGACAGAAGGGGGTAAGGCAGACATAAAATGAGAAAGTTGGAAAGAAATTGAAGTAGGTGGACAAAAAGAAATTAAAGCGAATATAAAGGTCTTATTTTATGTCGTGCGACATAGCTTAGTGAAATTTCCTAGATGATCACATGAAGGTGGAGATATTCAAGCAAACTTATGCCCCAACGCTATATCTTATTCCTGATTTGGACAAGCCTAATATATCATTCTCCAATATTCTGTCTACCTTAGTATGTTTCTGTCCACTTTTTTGACATTGTGTCCATATTTTCAGATATATGTTCACATTTTGGAATATATATCCATATTTCGGAGTATATGTCGATGTTTCCAAGTAAATGTTCACATTTTTGAAAATATGTCCACTTTATAAATATATGCCATTTTTGTCTCATTACTATTCAATGTTTATACTTTGGTACTAACTTATGTCTCGCACAGGTAACAAAGGTGACTCTACAAATAAGACCTCCAACAATAAAAGATGCATCGTGGAAAGAACAAGACAAGACGAATCAACAATCGATTTGTGACGCACCGGACTGTGTGCAGTAGATGCCAGAAAGATGGATACAATCGTCGTATTTGCAATGCTATATCCTATTCCCGATTTGGACAAGCCAAAAGTATCATTCTTCAATATTCTTTCCACCTTAGTATGATTCTGTCCACTTTTTGACATTGTGTCCACATTTCCGGGTATATATCCAGAATTTGGAATATTTGTCCACATTTAGGAATATATGTTCAAATTTCGGAATATATATCCACATTTCAGAGTATATGTTGACGGTTTCCAAGTAAATGTCCATATTTTCGAAAATGTTTATACTTTGATACTAACTTATATTTCGTACAAGTAATGGAGAAGACTCTACAGATAAGACCTCCAGCAACGAAGAAGCGTCGTGGGAGGAATAAGACAAGATGAATCAATAATCGATTTGTGATGCGGCCGATTGTATGCAGTAGATGCCAGAAATCAATAAAAAAAGATAAACAAACAAATAAGTAAAAAATAAAATAAATATTCATATATTAAATGATTTTTATTTTATAAACAATAGAGGTTAATTGATTTATCAAACAAGTCATTAATTATTTTTTTCAGTTATTTTTATTTTTAAATATTTAAATGATTTTTTATAAATATTTTGATCAAGTTAACAAAAAATTTTGAAGTAGACAAATAATAATTAAAGTGGACAGCAAAACAATTGCTTCAAGAATTTTGAATGGAACAACAAAACAATTAAAGCAATCATCAAAGATTTCATAATACATCACGTGAGCCAATTAAAGGACTGACATCACATGGACCAACTAAAGTAATGGTCATATGGACAATACTAATATATATCAAGTCATGTATTGAGACAGTCACCTACAAACAAAGGAAACTTGGTCAAAAGACTTTTTAACCCAAATTTTTTTTTCTCTAGGGAGTTTTTGACACAAGCCAAACTTCCTGGAAACCTAAAAGCAATTTCCCAAAAAAAGCCAAGCACCTAATAAATTGCCCCTTTTATGCAACAGCTTAAAACACATCACATGTTTGCATCTCAAAGATATCTCTATGCAGTCATCAATCATTAGATTAAGCCCTACTATCATTGAACTTCAGACTTTTGCTAATAACAACAACAACAATGCATGCATTAGCCAAAAACAAAACAAAATAATGATTGTACCATCAACAGGACCACAAACACAAGCAAAGCCCCACCAAACCACCATTATCCATCTAATCATTAATTAATTACAATAATAATAATAATACATCTTTGGTTTGGTGCATATTGACCTTTCTTGTTCTGATTAACTACCATTAATCTCATAAATACAATTAATTTGTTCATCAAACCATTTTGGTTGCCCCCTCCCTCTCTCTCTCTGCGCGCGCTACTCTGCCAATTCCCTTTCAAATTCAAAATGAATAACAACAAATTATTGTCAATTTCACCAGCTCCCCTCTCTCAGACCGGGAACGTCGGTGACCAGACCTTCTAGAAGCAACGCCACCCGTACATGAGTTGACGTCCGGCCCACTCAAGCCCACCACCGGCCGTCGACCAATGAGAGATCGCCACGGATGGTCTCAAAAGTCAACACCAGCTCCCCGCTGTTCCTCACTTGATCCGGGCCCCACCACCACATAACCCCGTAGAGAAGGTTCGCTGTCTCTCCGGTCCATGTCAACGCACTCACCAGTCACCACCAAAAACTCTCCTTTTTCTTTTTCTTTTTCTTTTTTCTCTTTTTTTGCCCTCTAACTATATGACAAGATTTAACAACCAAAAAAAAAGCAGCTGTATATGCTTCTGTATTTCTCATCGAATTAACTCATCTTTGCCAAAAATTAGAAGAAAAAAGGGAGTATACAGTAGTTTATTCTAATTTCGTATAGTATGTACGTATATGTACGCGTATTCAGAAGTGCTCCTTGTGGAATTCAAATTTTGTGGCGCCTCTCTGATTGAACTCGTGGCACAACTTGCTCAGCTCTTGAGCCAAGACTGGAGCTCCACAATAGAACACTCCTGCACCCCAAATGCGATCAAAATTTAACAAAAACTTTGCGTCGATTCGATCAGCACGGTTCGGATGATTGAAATAGATTTAAAATTTACCAATCTTTGCACAGGGATGCTTGGAGCTTAATCTTGACAGAACTTTCTTCCAATTAGGCCTCGCAAAATGGGTTCTAACCTGTAAATGTGATCAAATTGTAGTTAAATTTTGTTCGAGATAGTTATATGAAATCTTTTGAAAAAAATTGAGGGTGTACCCTTGTTCCAGAGACAATATCAACGCCGTTCTTCGCGTGATTGAGGGCCTGGACCATGGTGATGAGCGCTGATCGAGCATCTCCCTCTTCATACACACTAGTGAGATAGTTGTGCATCTCAATTATGCCCTAGAACAAAGAAAGAAAAAAACTTTATCAAGAAATTTATCGAATGCGAGCTTCATTCACGACTCTCTTCCTTTTCTCAGCTCATTACCCTGTAGTCAAGCTCGGCCACCTCGTTCATGACTCCCTTGAACCAGTCGAACGAGCCCTGCTCACGAGTCACCCAGTAGAAATATGCGTTGGTCGTCTTCAGCATCTTCCTAATGTTCGGCGTGGTTGCCCTCATGATGGTTGCCAGATCCATGTGCTCTTCGGCCGGTGGGCAGAAATCGATCATGGCATCCTAATTGCAGCAGAAGAGAAGAAGCTAGTTGATTAGTACCGAGAATATGAAGAAACGGAGAACATCTTTAGCATCTAAAACATAGAACTCACTGCTTGCTCCTCCATCTTTACGATATTGTTGAGCAAATCTTTCAGTATGCTGATGAAGGGCGTCGCCCCAATTCCAAGCCCGACGAGCAACAGGACATCATACTTCCTGTAGTCTTGAGCAGGAGCACCATAAGGTCCATCTATTAACAGTTTGGGCAAGCTGCAGTTGTGCACAAAACTGTCAGCATACTAAAACTGAGCAATGTGCGCAAACTAAATCAATATACAAGAGGGTTAAGTTTTTTTACCTCTTTTCCGTGCTCTCATCTGCTCTGAGCAGGCCACTCTTTCCTGCGGCTGGAGGTTCGCAGGCCATCGCAAACACCCGTTTGAGCTCCTGCGTCCAATCGCCGAGTTGCCTGACGTGGACGCTAAGGTAGTCATTCCCCGGAGCTGATGTTATCGAAAATGGATGCCTGAAGAAAGCAAGAAACAAAATCTTCACATAAAATGTCTGATAAAACGATCCATTCACACTCAATTACATAAAATCTTTATGGAATTTACCATTCAAAGGGCGAGACTGCAGGGCACTGAACAAACATATACTGCCCGCTCTTGTATCTGAATGCTGGCGGCTTCGACATTTGCAGCATAAGAACATTGCCAGGATATATAGCCACCTAAAATTTTCATAACACGTCAATTATACTGGTATCTTGTTTGGTTAATGAGTTGGTTAATTTCTGTCAACTCATACCTTTAGTATCCTGACAGAATAATATCCTGACCTCAAAGCTCTCAGGATCCTCTCCCCTGCATACAACAGAACCGGCACAGAGAGATACATCCATGTCTGCAGGCATTGGACATTAAAGTCCTTTTAGCTCTACATGAAAGAAAAGATGTTCGGAGTTTTATGTTCCACAAGTTGACATAATGTGAAAACTTACCGTTTTCTGGTACCATTGATGAACAAGGTAGAGGAATTGGCCGTGAATGATGAGCAGCACATAGACGATAACGAACAAGTGATGCGAGTACCAGAACGCATTGAAACCGGTTAGCCTGTCAAAGGGCTTTGGGAGCTTAACTAGGTTTCGCCTGAACCAGCGGGTGGCCAGCGTGAATGCCACGGCCATGAGGATCACCATGAGAATTCCGGTCACAACTTCTGGGCTCTGGGCAAGTTTCCCGTACGAGGGCTTTGGATCGCCGAAGTCTTCCCTCAGGCCTCTATACACGTCGTCTGACGATGAAATCAAGCGTGGGAAATCGCAGCTGAGATGGTTGCCAGCATGGAGGATCACGCCGACTACAATTGCAGCGGCAATGGTCTGCATTGTAATTGAAGTTTCAGATAGGTATCCATGTTGGCGGTGTTCAGAAAAATCATTTTGGTCCAAAAGATTAAGATACTAGAGTGTGAGTTGTAAATTAAATTGAAGTTAATACAAGAATATTGATTTTATTTTCAAATTAAATTGAAATTACTACTACTTCTATTTTCTTCTACTTTTATTTGTTTTTCTTAAAGCCAAGCACATCTTGTAAGTTATAACTGAAGTCAGAAAACTAGACGTTGAGCTCTTTAAAGGGAAATTTGCTTAACCTATATCTTCACTTAAAACACAACTCTAGTTATCTAAATTTTATTATTAAATGAACTCTTAAGATTTGTGATATTGTGTAGCTTTAAATTAAATATATATTTTTTAAGGGAAATTAAATTAAATGTATTAGTTAGGCCTTTTTGAGTAAATTTGATATTAGCTATTTTGCTAAGAAAAGAAAGTGGAAATTATATATTCTATTAGTTAGAAATTTGAAGAAGAAAAAGAAACAATTTGAATGCAACGATACAAGATGGTCACTGACAAATCTTAGGTGTAATATATAATATTAAGTACTATTATTAGAGACACACATAAAGCAGTACACATATTGTTCTAGCGTGTGAAAATATATCACAGGATAACAGCTAAGACTTCAGTAATAACTAACTTAAAAAATTACTACTAGAGGTAGAAAAAAACTTGTTGACATTCAATCAATACTTTTTTCTTTAAAAAAAAAAAAACCCTTCTTTTTTCTTTTTACAGAAACTTTTAATCAAGCTATCAAGAGAGCAACTCCTTTCCAGAAGGGAAAAGCAAAAGAGTTAAGAGTTGCTATGGTCATTACTCAAAAAAAAAAAAAAAAAAATAGTTCTTTTAAATTGAGAAATGATTTTATGTAATAATAAAGTGTTCAAATTATAGTCAAAAGACCCATCATCACTAAAAAATATTCAGCAAAAAAAAAAAAGAAAAGAAATTTTTATTAGCCAGTAATTTGCACACCATGTGGCTGCAGCTGTTGTGCACTGAAAAAGAGAAGAAATATTCTCTTCATGGTACAGACATGTGCCCGCGTCAACGGTGACATGGTTTGGGCTGGGCCAGACCCGTAGGCTTGTTCCCACCAACAGAAAAGCAAACCCTAATCAAATACTTGACATGTGCACATACTGAATAGGCTGATCCATTCACTTTTATTCCCACTTAAAAGTATAAAAGTTGCTTCTTTTTCTCCCTTTTTCTTCTAGCAAATGTTAAATCGGATACGAGACACAAACCTAATAATCTCTTCGCTCAAAGAGTAAAAGTACTAACCTTGTGGAAGTTGATGTTGTTGTCGAACGGGAGCGCCCGGGAGAGGCGAGTCGCACGGAGCCACGTAATCGTGTTACGGCAGACGGGGAGAAGGATCAGAGCCATGTTGAACTTGAGAGTCTCTGCAGCGCCCTTGGCTGTGGTCAGGCAGTACCCCATCACCTTGAACGCGTACATGTTTCTGTAGTGAATGAACTTCCAAGTGAAGAGCCCCACCATGATCGCAACCCACAGTGCAATCACCCACAATCTCTTCCAGTTCTCCTCCAAGTAGTAGCCCACTTTAGTACTGAGTTTCCTGATGGGCCCTCTTGCTCTCAGGCCTGCTAGGTTCTGGCTCAGTGCTTGGCTTGTGTAGCTAAGAGCTTGGCTGTAGCTCAAGTATGTGTCCTTCTGCAACAGTAGGGTCTCCAGTTGCCATAACTGCCAACATACACACACAAAACACATACTTCCTTAATTCCAGTTAGACTATAATTATAATGTACTAAATACTTACTAAACTATTCTTACTGCACTACAAGTAGACTCAAGACTATGACACATCGAATGTTTGGGACTTCATATGTTACACTGTCTAGTTTTATTAGTACAAGGTACATACATCAGATCAAGTAGAGCGGACTCACATACAATCGAGCATTGCCCGTACTAGATTTTATAAAATAACAGGATACTGATTTTTTTTTTTATATATAATCTCTTCTTTGTAGATTATTCACTAACATAAACAATATTTTTGAGCTCTATCTCAATTAGTATCTTATAAATTTAAGTTATTAGAAGTGAAAAAGTCTTGATGTATTTAACATTATTTTTTATTTTTTCTCTCTTAGTTATTGATAGCGGGCTCCACTTGAAGTAGGATTAATCTTTTATAAGTCCCAAGGGTAAAATAGGGATTCTCATGGTTTCTTCTCTGTAGGTCAGAGGAGACACGAATCGGGGATGGAAGGACTTGGTCACTTGGGATACAGCTGTTCACACACTAGTATAAGGGACTGACATATGAGAGAAAACTGATTCAGTTTTACAAAAAACAAATTAAATGGAATAAAAAAAGAAAGAAGGGAAAAAGATTGGGAGTTGGGTGAGAAAGCAACATCACGCACTCTGCATGCTTATGAGACGCTGAGCAGGGTCTATCTACGTGTGTAATTAACCTGCTACATGAAAAGGACACAGAGAGAATTGAGAAGCAACCAGAGGTTTGCTGACAGTGGCTCCTAATGATAGTTAATTAGACCCAAATCACAATTAGCAAGTGTCAATTAAAGGCTCTAGCTAATTAAGTGGGAACGCATAGTTTCTTCTAAGCTTCTTGCTGATGACTAGGTTCTATCATTTCTCTTTGGAACAAAAGAAAAAGGCACAGTGATACGTATAAATACTGTACACATACTTCAATGTAGCCGAGTCTCTCAGGGTCCAACTCTTCCATGATTAGGGCAGCATACTCCTCTGCCTGCTCCTTCAATCGGGACAGTTTGTTTGCGGACGCACTCAGCATTATTATCTGAAATAAAAAAAAAAATAAATTGAATGTTTCAAATTAGTGAGAAAGATTAAATTTACAAAAAAAAATAATAATAAAGCCACCAACTCAGGGGTAGGATGGTAATTGTCCTCGGCATGGTGGTGACCGGGAGGTGGGAGTTGTTGGTTCCGGTGTCGCCGGTATGGCGCAACGACTCCAGACAGAAAGTATTTTTTTTAAAAAATAATTAATAAAATAAAAAGAATTATTTTTCTTGTGAGAATCTAGCAGAAATAAAATATTATTACATATTACAGCCCGTTACATTCTAAATGTCAGTCCTCCCGTAAAATCCGTAATTTTTATTTTATTTTTCTCTCTTACCTCTTTAACTTCAGCCTCTGCAATCCGCCCGTCTTCGTTCTTGTCCACCCTGAAATTGAGCTTCCAAAATTAATTATAAAACTTAAATTTATTTGAAAATTAAATTAAAACCCATTATTAATTAATACATGTCGAAGAAAATCTGAAGGCGAGAATCGAAACTCTGATCGGTGATCTGTGACCAGAATTCGTAGAGTTCTTCTTTACTTATTTTCTCCGTCTTCAGTCTTCGTCGCCGGCTCAATGCATCAAACAGCTCCAATGCAAATTCTTTTGAATCCTTCATCCCTTCAAAAGCACAATTTTTTTTTTTAAAAATTCATATTTAGAATTGAAAACAATGAAAACTAAAGAAATTTGGGAAAAAAAAAAAAAGAAATGAAATGTTGAGGGGCGAAAAAACCTATGCATTGGGCAAAGTCGGAGCGGGAGATTACACCGTCACGAGCAAGCTTGTCAAAATTCGCCTGCACCTCGTTCCATGCATCCACGCCTTTCACTTTGGTGTTGCTGATGAACCTCAGCCCTCGGATCGCCTTCTGCGCGCCCGACTGGTTCCGGTCGAGCTGCGCGCGCTGCTTCCGCAGCGCGCGGGCCGCCAGGGCCGACTCGATCGCCGACGTCGCAGCGGACGACGTTGCGGCCGAGGCTCCCCCTCTCGAGCTCCACGAGAGCCTCTTCAGCTCCTGCGTCAGCTGCTTCGCCTTCGCCACCGCCTCCGCCTTCAGCTCCTGCGACAACTGGCGGAGCCGGTGGGACGAGCTCCGGCCCATGGACGGCGACCGCGACGTCGCCGACAGCGGAGTGTCGGCGCCGCCGCGGTCGGAGCCGGGCACCGCCGCCGCGGCGGTGGCCTGCTCGACGCTACGGAGTATGACCGTATCGTCGTCCTGGAAATCCAGGGTCACTTCCACGAACTCCTCCGCATCGTTGTCAGAGGAGGACGCAATGGAAGTGTCCATGGATCTCCGAGGGGACGATCCAGCGCTGAGTGACCTTCCGCCGGGTACGGACTCCGACGACCAGCGCCGTTCCTGCCACGAGAATCCCCTCATTCTGGCAAGAATTGAATTAATATCTACGCGCCCTGCTTTTCTCTGTGCGCTGTTATGGCTGGTGGGAATCTGCAGAGTTGGACATTATTTACGCGGACAAAGAAATGAAAGCAGAGAGAGAGAGAGAGAGAGAGAGAGAGAGAGAGAGAGGTAGAGGTGGTGATTTATAATGGGAAAGTTCGAGTCTTGAATCTTGATTCTTGAGAGCACAGAGTGAGGGATTGGCTGCGCTCGCCTTTATCGGATTCGGATCGGATCCCGACGAGGGGAAGCTCGCGGGAGATTGATCCGAAATGATCCCCTGATTAATTAATGCGTTAACTACGATCTCGCCTTTATATAGCTTTTTTGTTTTTTGGAAAAGTTAGAGGTTTGGTATGATTTATTTTATTTTATTTATTAAATCGTGGTACAGATAATAATTGGATGTATTGTGTTTCTCCCGTTTGGTGTTGCGGCGAAAAGAATCGGATATGCCGGGGATGGGCGGTGCGGGTGGACCGCGGGGGGAGGTGGGGTGGGGTGTCGAGTTCAGATGGGTATGCGGGTAGGTGAGGGTCAGAGTTTAGATGCAGCCTTTATTAGGACCCGAGCTTTAATTTACTGTTTGATTTTGTAAAACAAAGAAAGAAATTGAGATGGTGGGTTCAATTAGATAATTCATTATAAAAAAAAGGGTAAAATGAAGAGTTAAGTTATTTAATCTCTCATCAGAAAACATAGAAAATTCTTGTCTACATGTGAATATTGAATATGAGGGGAATCATTAATAAATTCTTATACAAATAAGAGGGGTTAACTCTTAATCTGACAAGAGAGGTGAATTTGTTAACCTTTTATCTTGAGAGGTTAACTACTCTTAACCCTTTACTATGAGTTATCTAAATTCTTATACTCTTTTTACGTTTGACAAGTCAAGCAATAATTAATTTATTTAACCTATAATTTTATTTTTATTTTTTTGTATTTGACAGCTTAAAGAGGCACTAAACTCTTTTGATCCTTTGTTAATCCCGAGCCAAACGACACCGACTAAAGTTACAGCTAATATTCATTGTAAGAATAACAACATGGTAGCATCAATCTTATGGGTGTTTTAGTTGGATAGAAATGATAGATATTTTTCTGAGTGATAGGAAATGTCCTTCATCGATTTTATCTCAAATATTCCAACTTATTTCTTAGTTCTTATTAGGTTGCACCAACACTGAAGAGGTGGTCATGGTGGTTTTTTTTTTTTGAGTCGGAGCTCCTAAACTGATAGAGACACGAGTGGCCACATTGCTCTCATCGCGCGTTGATGGTTTCACGGTGGATTTCTTCGCAGTGTTGCTGGATATTTATGTTTGTTGTATCACTTTTCATACTTTCATGCTACAAGATGTGTAAGTGTGGTGGGTAATTCACACCAGTTTGTGGTGGATAAATATTTGCCATAAGCAACTGGACGCTCCCAATCAGATCTGTCAGAACACACAGAGAAGAGACACATTTCATATTAGGAGCACTGGTGGTACCAACCTAGACCCTCGGCGTGTGAGAAGCAGTAGGTGGAAAGGTGGGATGACCAGGCAGAGGAAAACTGCCAGTGTGGGTTGTTGGTGGACTGATAGAGAAAAACTGTCAATTTGGTATTGGTATGTGCTCTGAGGGTTAGGGAAGCGACCTCTATCTCCTTAGAAAAGGAGGCGTATTTGTACCTGACAGAAGAGATGGCGTGAAGGCAAATTTGGTTGATTGTCGTAACTACACGATCTGCACGCGTTGAATTCCTCTTAACGACCACGATCATCCCCCTGATTGGTTGGAATCGAATGCATGAATATCTATTGCCATGTATAACCACCCACGCTTATGTAGGGCATTACACATTTTCAACGTCAGCGAGGATAGAGCTGTGTAATGGAAGGTAGAGATTTTGGTGAATTGTTGCTGGAAGCTTCTGATTCGGAGTCAAAGACTTTGGACTCTGGAAGGTTTCGAGTGGTAAAGACTTCGGAATGGTAAAATGTGGTTCCGGGTTGAAAATATCTTTGTGATGGAGGAAATCTCCGGGAAGGCCGGATATGGCGGAGGCTAACTCAGAGAGGTGCGGATGTCTCGCGGGAACTTCTCTGTAGCTTGGATATGTATCATCATCCTGTTGCAGGTCAAATTTTATCCATTACAGATGCCTGTTTGGTCGAAAAAGTATGTTTGATATAAAGTTTCTTTGGGTGGCTGAAAAGTTACAACGGAACGATTTCGATTATAAAAGAGGAGAGAAGAACTGGTTCTCCCCTTTGTTTAAGGTTAGGTTCTTTATGTGGTGATGGAGAGTAATTCTTGTCTTCTGTGACCGGCTGAATGTTAAGCTTCTCTTCAGAACGCTCTCAAAGATCAATCAGAAAAAGAGCTTTTTTTTTAACACACGAAGTGTTTAGAGTCCACTAATTTCTCCTCTCTTTAAAAGCAAGAGGAAAACAAGATGCTTTTAGGTTGAGAATTCTTAGCTCTCAAGCAAAAGCTTCTCTTTCTCTTCTCTGATTTTCCTCTCCAAAAGTTCTCTTTGCTCCAAAAAAGAGTCCTCCCTCCTCTTAGCCAAAAAGTCCCCCCTTTATAGCTACTCAAGCTATTTATACGGAGTCATATCGGTATTGTTGTCTCCTAAAATTTCTCCATTATGGGAATTAACTCTCACATTACATGGGAAGTTAGTTGGCCCTGTAATGGGGTTCAGTTACAACAGAAACGCGGGTCTCGTGCTAGACGCAGACTTCGTGTTGCTTGTTGTAGACGTGAACGTCTCAGTCAGAACACAGAATTGTCAGACCCGCGTTTGAAGTGAGACACATAATTTCTCAGACCTGCGTCTGAAGTGGTGCGTAGAGTTGCTCAGACCTGCACTTGAATTAAGACGCTGAGTTGTTCAGACTCGCGTTTGAAGTGAGGCGTAGAATTGGTCAGACTTGCGCTTGAGATGAGACGCGGAGTTGCTCAGACCCACATTTGAAGTGAGACACGAGGTTCCTCATACCCACATCTGAAGTACACGTTTTTTCTTAGACGCGAGGCCGTGTTTTAATTCTTTGACACTTTTTTTCATATGGGTATTATCGTCCCCTATAATCCTCCATAATGAGGATTAACTCTCACATTACATGGGGAGTTAATTGACCCAGTAATGAGAATCAATTATAACAGAAACGCAGGTCTCGTGCTGGACGTGGACTTTGCATTGCTTGTTGTAGACGTGGACGTCTCATTCAGAACGCAGAATTGCTCAGACCCGCGTTTGAAGTGAGACACAGGGTTTCTCAGACCCACGTCTGAAGTGGAGCGTAGAGTTGCTCAGACCTGCGCTTGAAGTGAGACGCGGAGTTGTTCAGACCCGCGTCCGAAGTGGAGTGCAGAGTTGCTGAGACCTGTGCTTGAGATGAGACACGGAGTTGCTCAGACACATTTAAAGTGAGACACGAGGTACCTCAAACCCGCGTCTGAAGTCCGCGTTTTTCTTGGACGCGAGGTCCGTGTTTTAATTGACACGCGACCATCGCATTGGGAGGTCTGCATCTGATGACTTGTCTTTAATGATTTTTTGATAGCCTATAGAACCCCTTCCAAATTTTTCTATACTCCGCGGTTGACTGGGACGGATTTCAGAATACTTTGAACTTCGATTGATTTCGGGCTCTCGTGACTGACTGACAATCTTTTGAGATGCCCTGAGCTGATCCTGTCTGGATTTTCTGGTCTTTGTGAGTGTACTGTTGAACTGTTTGAAGCCTCTAAGGAAGATCATCATAAGTGTTTTAGAAACTCAGTTTAGCACTTGTTATGAGTTCTGGTTTATTTGTCGGTATACTATTAAACCAGTAGAATTGTCGATTACTTTTTTCAGTGTATTGTTGAATTGATTGCAGAAGCAGGGACATACTCCTTGTATGTGAGAGAACGCGACCCTTATAGACGCAATTGTCATGCATACGCGAGCTTCAATGGACTTGAGACCCGACGCTCAGTTGAGGTAGAGACGCAGCTCACAATTGCTGTTGAGACGCGGCTTTGAGATGCGACTCTCAGTTTGAAAGACGAAAGTCACGTTGGATGCTACCAGACGCCGATGCGAGTACCACGTCGGACGCCTGTCTGGCTTAAATCGATCTCGAGATACGTGCCGCGTATCTCGATCACTGAAAGGCCTATAAAAGACCCGGGTTTTTCAATAGTCAATTCACTTTGACTGTTCATCATCTTCGATCAGACCCGCGTTTGAAGATTAAAAAGCTCTTAAGCTTTCTCAGAACCATAAAACTATGAGCTTTTCTTTCAATCCTTTCAAAGATTTCTCCATCAAGATGGCTCCAAAACCCAAGCAAACTGTTGCCTCTTCAAGCGCCACCGCTGCACCGACCTCTTGTAAATCACCTAGAGGAGGGGGTGAATAGGTGATAAGCTAATCTATGGTCAATAATGCGGAAATAAAATTATTATGATGCAAACTAAAACTTCTTACACTAAACACCACGTATAACACAAGAGTGTAGCCGAATTCCCCGTGAAGGGCTCTGGACTAACTCCTCTAGATTCCCCTAGATAAGGGTTGAGGTGCCGCGTTGGCTCTCTTGGTTAAATACAAGTGTTAGCAAACAACCCAAGCATATACAAAATGAGCACACAATATATCAAGCATATAAGTGTAATGACAATAATAGCATGCAAGATATAAACAAGCGACAAAGAGAGATAGAGAGTGAGCAATCGCAAACACAAGGGATTTGTTTCGAGGTTCGAGCACACTTGCTCTACATCCCCGCCTTCGACACACGAAGGATTTCCACTATAATCGATCCCACCGGATCACTCGGTGCCGCAACACCTACAACTCTCGGACTCCTTAGTCCGTACACACCGCAAGCCCCACAAGCTCCCCGAGGCCGCACCTCAAACAAAGAGTTCACACACGAACTTGAAACACCGCGAACGCACTCGTCCGCCTCCTCAAGAAACAAGAAAATATCTCTTGGTGATCACAACACTTTGATCACCTAAAAACAATCTCACTACAACACTCCTATAGGATGAATATGTCTATGAATTACTCAAGTGTTTGTGAGAAAAACAAGGATGAGAATGGTGGAGGAAAACTCAAGAAAATCTTTTTTAATCACTCCTGATAAAACTCTCTTTTTGATTGGAAATATTTGCTCTAAAACAAGTGGAGATAACCTCTTAAAAGAGTTGGGAAAACTGGTGAAAAATTCACTTGAGAATCTTGATCAAAACAGCCCCCAAATGCCCCAATTTATAGAGCTAGAAAAACTAGCCGTTAGGGTCTGACAGAACTGTCGGTCGACCGGCCGGTCGACCGCCAACGGTCAGAAATCTAACCGTTGGAGCTTCGATCGACCGGCCCGGTCGACCGAGCCTCTGGAACAGAGAACAGATTCTCTGTCGGTCGACCGCTCGGTCGACCGGGGTTTTCCAGAGAGCAGAAGCTCTCTGGCGGTCGACCGGGTCGGTCGACCGGCCCTCCAGTGCACAAAGGCGTGCACGCTGTGCACGTCGGTCGACCGAGACATTCTGCTGACTTCAAACTGCGGTCGACCGTCCCGGTCGACCGGCTGAAGCCTGGTCAGGGATTTTGGGAAAGAATAACTTGGTCATTTTGGCTTAAATAAAATCCCATAAAATATTGAAAAAATCTACAAAAATAGTTTTAGACTTTGATAAACAAACATGCTTGCACAAAATCAAGGCATGTTACAAATAATTTGGACTATTTTTGTAATTTGAAAAAATTGGCTTAAATGAAAAACAGTATTTTTCAAAACTTGATTTTTCCAAACTTCTCCAAATACAAAAACAAGATATTTAAACTCATTTGAAGCATAGAGTGTATGGATATGATCCACTACACAAATATAGTGAAATATCTATGTTTTTGACATTAAGCTCTAAACATGGTTTTGGATAAAACATATATACTTGAATACCAAAAACCAAACATGTATTTTCTAAAATAGAAAATCTTTTGTAAAAAAAACTAAATCAAGAGTGTGTGTATATGTAATATACTTGAGCAATCCACCAACTATTCTATCCTTTGAAGGTTCACCTAGAGGGGGGGTGAATAGGTGAAGGTAATCTAATGGTCATTTAAAGCCAAATGATGAAAATAATGCGGAAGCTAAAACCAATTATGACCTAATTAAAACTTTTACACTAAACACTATGTATAACACAAGAGTGTTGCCGAATTCCCCGTGAAGGGCTCTGGACAAACTCCTCTAGATTCCCCTTAAATGGGTTGAGGTGCCGCGTTGGCTCTCTTGGTTGAATACAAGTGTTAGCAAACAAACCCAAGCAAGTATATCAATTTAAGCACACAAGTATATCATGCATATAAAGATAGACAATAATTGAATGCAAGATATAAAAGAGCAAAGAGAGAGAGAGTGAACAATCGCAAACACAAGGGTATGTTTCGAGGTTCGAGCACACTTGCTCTACATCCCCGCCTTCGACACACGAAGGATTTTCACTATGCAAGATCCCAATGGATCTCTCCTCGGTGCCGCAACACCTACAAGCCCTCGGACTCCCTAGTCCCGTACACACCGCAAGCTCACTAGCTCACCGAGGCTGCACCTCAAACACGAAGAGTTCGCACCCGAACCCTAAACAACCACAAGCACACTTGCCCGTCTCCTCAAAGTACAAAGATGAAATCTTTGGTGATCTACAACACTTTGATCACCAATTACAAACTCTCACAACACAATCCTATGGATAGATAAGGCAATGGATAGCTCAAGTGATTGTGAGAAAGCAAGGAAAGAACTATGGTGAAAAACTCAAGAAATCACTTTAAACACTCTTGTTAAAATCTTCCCTTTAGATAGGAAATATTTGCTCTCTATTTTGTGGAGAAAAACTTCTGAAAAGAGTGGGAAAAACTGGCTCTAAAAATTTCTCCTAAAATCTTAGCTCAAAACAATGATAAGACCCTCAAATTTATAGGCCAGAAAAATATAGCCGTTGGGGTCTGTCAGAGCTGCCGGTCGACCCATGCGGTCGACCGCCAACGGTCAGAAATCCGACCGTTGGAGCCACGGTCGACCGCTGGGTCGACCGACCCACTGGAGCTGAGAGTCGAACTCTCTGTCGGTCGACCCGTACGGTCGGCCGAACTTTCCAGAGAGCAGAGCTCTCTGGAGCGGTCGACCCGTACGGTCGGCCGTCCTCCAGTGCACAAAGGCGTACACATCTGTGCACGTCGGTCGACCGGGCCGGTCGGCCGACTCCAGTATTAGTCGACTATATAGGTTGTAAGTCGACTTATACGAAGCCTGAAACAGTTTTCTGGGATTAAAAAGTTAGTCTTTTTTGGCTCAAATAAAATCCCATAAAATACATAAAAATCTACAAAAATAGTTTAACCAATATACTTTGATATACAAACATGCTTGCACAAAATCAAGGCATGTAATAAAAGATTGGACAATTTTTGTAACTTGAAAATATTTGGCTCATGATAAAACTGTTTTTCCAAAACAATACTTTTCCAAAAACATGTTTTTCCAAATCTTCATCAAATACAAAAACAAGATATACTTTTAAAGCATAGTATGTATGGATATGATCCACTACACAATAAAGATGAAATATCTATGTTTTTGATATTAAGCTCTAAATAAGGTTTTGGTTGAAACATATAACTTTGAATACCAAAAACCAAATAGTATTTTGTCACAAAGAAAAATCTTCTCTAAACTAAAAAATCTTTTTATGAAAACAATTCTATCAAGAGTGTGTGTGCATGGTATACTTGAGCAATCCACTAACTACTCTATCCTTTACATTTTATCTAAAACAAAATAAATCTTATACCTAGACACAAGTCTTCATCTTCTTGAAGTCTTCACTTGAAGCCTTCTCATCTTCTAGACTTGGTCCAAGCTTGATCCAAAAGCTCCTTGGATCACACCATGCTAGCTCCAAATCTTGACATTTTATCCTTTGTTGAGCTATGCACATACTAAGATCTTGATAATGAATCTGTCACTAATTAAATACAAGATCATTAGTAAACATAACTTCATGAGTTGATCATCATCAAAACTAAGGTGATAGGCCTTTGGGCCAACAATCTCCCCCTTTTTGATGATGACAAAACTCATGAAGTTATATATGCATGGATTAAAGTAAAGCTTCAAAGAAGCTCCCCTTAACTCATGCATAACACAAAATAATAGATATTCAATGAAGCACATGAATATGTATGCAAATGATGGAGATAAACATGCATCAAATTCTTTTTCTCCTATTTGCAAAACAAAATTTATATGCATAAATAATAAGGAAGACAAATACTTCTCCCCCTTAAGTAATGAAAACATGCATATAAACTCAAATACTTCTCCCCTTTTTGTCAATCATCAACAAAGGGTTCAAAGTAAAATCAAATCAAACAAATTTTTCTCCCCCTTTTTGTCAAAAACAAAAAGATCAAGAAGGGGTTAAACAAATCAATTAATAAAGATTTATATGCGATATACATTCATGAAGAGGAAGACGCTAAGTTAGCTTCCCTACACATATGCATTACATAAAGAAGGGATGACAAGCCCCAATTCACATAACACATATTATGTAATGCATAAGAGGAGATGTGAAGCTCCCCCTACACACGTATATCATATAAAGAAGAGTTGTCAAGCTCCTCAATTTATAATATACTCAACATGAATCTATATGTAAGAGAGATGTTAAGCTCTCCTTGCATATAGGAAATACAAATCAAAAATTTTGAATTTTTTTTATCAAAACAAAATTTTGAACTTTCTTAATAAAACACATTTTGAGATATCAAGTAAACATATTTTTTTTATTTTGATATCAATTTTGAAAACATATTGCATAAGCTTTAAGAATTACCAATTGAAAGTTGAATTAAGCTTAGCATATACATTGTGTTTTAAGAACAATTGATTCACTCTCTTAAAGCACAAATAGATCACATATATGTATGAAAAAATAATACCAATAGAAATTGATATAATTTAAATTTAAAAGCATTCATACATACAATCGAAATATGAGTATATAAAAATCATATTGATACCAATTGAAAATATCTAATGATACCAATTGAAGAGTAAGCTTATCATATACTCTACCATATGAAGAATTTGCACTAGTTAATATGAAAATGTTTTAAAACTAGTATGGAATCCTTCAAGCAAGGAATAAAGCAAAAATGTCAATGTAATCTCAATATTCCTTTAAATCATCACACATTTTTTTTTTATTAAAAACAAAATTTATATTTCAAGATATATGTATGTTTTGACAACACAATAAGTATACATACATATCCCTTAAACACAATTGAGTCCATATAAATAGATTTGCATTAAAGGTAAATGACTCAAGAGGTATACATGTAAATCTTAAAGTTTGGCAAAATGCACATATACATGAAATGAAAACACATGATCATAAATCAAATCCAAAAAGTGGGAATACAAGTTTAAAAATGTATGCATCATCAAAAACTAAGCAATACAAGCACATTTCATGGGTTCAAATAAGCATTCAAGCACAAATATAAATAGATTTATTTGTGGCCCACAATATGTTCAAGTATAAATCCTAGTGTTGATAAAACTAACATTTAAACTAATATTCAAATACATGAAGCATCAAATCTTTTAGATCACAAAAGAATTTATCATATAATTGAAATAAAGTAGGATCATGTGGATAATCTTATAAATTAATAGAAGAATAGATAACTAGTTTAAATTGATTTTGAATAACTAGTTAAAGATCCTTCAAATAACATCAAATCATATGTTTTTCATAAAACATAACTAGATACACAAAAATTTAAGCACTCATGGTCTATAAAGCTCAAAAATGATTTTAACAAAAGTGTGAATGTTAAACGATCATGTAACTAGTATTTTTATGAAAATAGTCATTGAAGCTCAAAAAGATCATAAGTCACATTTTAACAAAACAAAATCATTTTTCATAAAAACACTAATCTTCATGGTATATGTATGATTTATCCAATCCTAACAATACACATACATATCCCAAATATAAAAGAGTCTATCAAATGTATTTGCATGAAGGCAAGAGACTCACGGGTATACATGTATATTTATCAGATTTGAATTAAAAATACATATACATGAAGTAAAATCATAAAGATTGGCAAAGCATGTATAAATGAGAGAATCATCAAAACTAGTCTATACATATGCATATAGTGGGTACAAATGAGCATGAAGTGTAAAAGTATATAAAATAAATGTAGCTCACTATTTGTACATGTATAATACAAGTTTTGATAAAAACTACATCTAAGCATGGTATTACCACATGAAGCACATACAACACAAAACATGAACATGCTATGAATATTATGAATGAACAAGAATGAACATAAATAAAATAGGAGTTTAGAGATTGTTACCAACTCCAAAGCTCCAACCATAGTGGTCTTCCCACCAAAACTCCCTTGATAGCGATGCATCAATAAGTGTGTCCATCATATCCATTTGCATCCATCATCAAGGCACCAAATCTCTCACGTCTTGAGAGATCCCTCACCTACATAAAAAACATGGGGTGGGGGTTTGGTAACCATATTTTCTTGGGTCCTTTGGGGTTAGTCTTGTAAAGAACCCAAAATCTTTTATTAGCAAAATTACAATGATTTAACCTATCATAACAAAATTTTGCTAAATGGCCTTTGCGGCCACAATGTGTACATGTGTACACCTTAGTATGCTTATGTGTGTGTGAATGATCATGGTGTGCAACATAAGCATATGCATGATGGGTATGATGTGCATGAACATGTGGAGTTTGTTTCTTTGAAAACATTGACTCCAATCTAGTATGGTTGAATGCACACGAGTTCAAAGTTGAACTCAAACCATCCATTTTATTTTTCAAATCTTTAATCTCATTAGTGGTGGCATGTAAAGCATGATGAGATAAAGAATCATTTTTCTTTTTCTTTTTCGAAACAAAACCTTTTTCTTTCTCTTTTTCAACAATTTTCTTTTAAGGACTTATTTTCTTGAAAAACAACTTCCTTTTGTTTTTCCACCAAAGCAATTTTATTTTTCAAAGTAGTGTTCCCTTCACATAAATCATTCAATTTTGCAAGCAAGGAAACATTCTCATTTTTCAAATCTTTATTTTCTTTTTCAATGTATGCAACCTTATTTGCTAATGAATCTTTTTCTTTAAGCATGCAATCAAAATCCTTTTTAATTTTCTTATTATCTTTTTCTAAGCATGCAATGTTATCTCTAAAAGAATCATGTTCTTTATGCATGCAAGCAATGTTCTTTTTCAAATTATTATTCTTCTTTTTAAGCATGTCATATTTTTCAAGCACAAGATGACAAAAGGTAGTAAGCTCATCATATGACATGTCTTCATCATCGTATTCGGAGTTTACCTCAAGGGGGTTATCCCCTTGGACCATATAGCACTTGTTGGAGGCGTCGCTTCCAACATCCGAATCGCTCCCGGCATAATATAGATCCTTTTCGCCAAGGGAGGTGATGATGTTCCAAGCTACAAAAGCCGAGTCAATGTTAGCAACCCTAAATAAGTAATCATCATTTAGGGTACTCTTCAAAGCATTTAGGGCTTTTGCATTAGCCTCAATGTACTTGCTATCATTAATATAAGAATCTTTAATTGTAGCAAGATAAACATGAATGCCTAAGGCCTTGAGGTACAAAGACATCTTAACCTTCCAAATTTGGATGTTAAGAATGTCAAATGTGGGTGGTGACATGAACTCCATGGTGTGTGTACAAAATATTGTGATTAGCCTAAAATGAGGATCTATAACTCTAGATTGTTAGACCAAATCAGAGTACCAAGCTCTTATACCAATTGAAGGTTTACCTAGAGGGGGGTGAATAGGTGAAGGCTAATCTAATGGTCACTTAAAGCCAAATGATGAAAATAATGCGAAAGCTAAAACCAATTATGACCTAATTAAAACTTTTACACTAAACACTATGTATAACACAAGAGTGTTGCCGAATTCCCCGTGAAGGGCTCTTGACAAACTCCTCTAGATTCCCCTTGAATGGGTTGAGGTGCCGCGTTGGCTCTCTTGGTTGAATACAAGTGTTAGCAAACAAACCCAAGCAAGTATATCAATTTAAGCACACAAGTATATCATGCATATAAAGATAGACAATAATTGAATACAAGATATAAAAGAGACAAAGAGAGAGAGAGAGAGAGCAATCGCAAACACAAGGGTATGTTTCGAGGTTCGAGCACACTTGCTCTACATCCCCGCCTTCGACACACGAAGGATTTCCACTATGCAAGATCCCAATGGATCTCTCCTCGGTGCCGCAACACCTACAAGCCCTCGGACTCCCTAGTCCCGTACACACCGCAAGCTCACTAGCTCGCCGAGGCCGCACCTCAAACACGAAGAGTTCGCACCCGAACCCTAAACAACCACGAGCACACTTGCCCGTCTCCTCAAAGTACAAAGATGAAATCTTTGGTGATCTACAACACTTTGATCACCAATTACAAACTCTCACAACACAATCCTATGGATAGATAAGGCAATGGATAGCTCAAGTGATTGTGAGAAAGCAAGGAAAGAACTATGGTGAAAAACTCAAGAAATCACTTTAAACACTCTTGTTAAAATCTTCCCTTTAGATAGGAAATATTTGCTCTCTATTTTGTGGAGAAAAACTTCTGAAAAGAGTGGGAAAAACTGGCTCTATAAACTTCTCCTAAAATCTTAGCTCAAAACAAAGACAAGACCCTCAAATTTATAGGCCAGAAAAATATAGCCGTTGGGGTCTGTCAGAGCTACCGGTCGACCCGTGCGGTCGATCGCCAACGGTCAGAAATTCGACCGTTGGAGGCACGGTCGACCGCTGGGTCGACCGACCCACTGGAGCTGAGAGTCGAACTCTCTGTCGGTCGACCCGTACGGTCGGCCGAACTTTCCAGAGAGTAGAGCTCTCTGGAGCGGTCGATCCGTACGGTCGGCCGTCCTCCAGTGCACAAAGGCGTGCACATCTGTGCACGTCGGTCGACCGGGCCGGTCGGCCGACTCCAGTATTAGTCGACTATATAGGTTGTAAGTCGACTTATACGAAGTCTGAAACAGTTTTCTGGGATTAAAAAGTTAGTCTTTTTGGCTCAAATAAAATCCCATAAAATACATAAAAATCTACAAAAATAGTTTAACCAATATACTTTGATATACAAACATGCTTGCACAAAATCAAGGCATGTAATAAAAGATTGGACTATTTTTGTAACTTGAAAATATTTGGCTCATGATAAAAACTGTTTTTCCAAAACAATACTTTTCCAAAAACATGTTTTTCTAAATCTTCATCAAATACAAAAACAAGATATACTTTTAAAGCATAGTATGTATGGATATGATCCACTACACAATCAAGATGAAATATCTATGTTTTGATATTAAGCTCTAAATAAGGTTTTGGTTGAAACATATAACTTTGAATACCAAAAACCAAATAGTATTTTGTCACAAAGAAAAATCTTCTCTAAACTAAAAAATCTTTTATGAAAATAATTCTATCAAGAGTGTGTGTGCATGGTATACTTGAGCAATCCACCAACTACTCTATCTATTACATTTTATCTAAACAAAAACAAAATCTTATATCTAGACACAAGTCTTCATCTTATTGAAGTCTTCACTTGAAGCCTTCTCATCTTCTAGACTTGGTCCAAGCTTGATCCAAAAGCTCCTTGGATCACACAGTGCTAGCTCCAAATCTTGACATTTTATCCTTTGTTGAGCTATGCACCTACTAAGATCTTGATAATGAATCTGTCACTAATTAAACACAAGATCATTAGTAAACATAACTTCATGAGTTGATCATCATCAAAACTTGGGTGATAGGCCTTTGGGCCAACATCCTTTACATTTTATCTAAAAATAAAATCTTCTAAAACAAATCTAGACACAAGTCTTCATCTTCTTGACGTCTTCACTTGAAGCCTTCTTGACTTGGTCCAAACACCGTGCTAGCTCCAAAACTTAACTTCAAATCCTTTGTTGAAGCTATGCACCTACTAAGATCTTGATCATAAATCTGTCACTAATTAAACACAAGATCATTAGTACTATAACTATATGAGTTGATCATCATCAAAACTAGAGTGATGGGCCTTCGGGCCAACAATCTCCCCCTTTTTGATGATGACAAAACTCATGAAGTTATATATGCATGGATTAAAGTAAAGCTTCAAGGAAGCTCCCCCTTAACTCATGCATCATAAAAAAGCAATAGGATATGACAATGAAGCACATGCATAAACAAACATGTATGTAAATATAAAGAGATAAACATGCCAATCAAACATAAAACACATCAAATTCTTTTTCTCCTATTTGCAAAACAAAACATATATGCATAAACATAAATCCTTTTTCCAAAAGCATGCATATATACCAAATACCTCTCCCCCTTTTTGTCAATCATCAACAAAGGGGTGAAAGTAAACAATGAAGGGGTAATCAATAAAAGGTTATATGCGATATACATTCATGAAGAGGAAGACGCTAAGTTAACTTCCCTACACATATACATTACATGAAGAAGGGATGACAAGCCCCAATTCACATAACACATATTATGTAATGCATAAGAGGAGATGTGAAGCTCCCCCTATATACGTGTATCACATAAAGAAGAGTTGTCAAGCTCCTCAATATAAGATACACTCAACATGAATCTATATGTAAAAGAGATGTTAAGCTCTCCTTGCATATAGGCAATACAAATCAAAACATTTTCAATTTTTCTTAAAATTTTTATTTTCTTATCATAAACAACTTTGTGCTTTAAACATGTAAAAATCAATGTTAACTCAAGCACAAAATAACTCATATATATGTATGAAAAAAAAATGAGTATATCAATTGAAAATTGATACATATATATATAAGAAAACAAAATATGAGTATATACAAAAATAGAGTCAAATTGATACCAATTGAAACAAAAATAGGAACATGTGTATATCTCATAAACATTGAAGAATAAATAACTAGTTAAATTAATTTTTGAAAAACTAGTTAAAGATCCTTCAAAAACATGAAACCAAGTCATATGTTTTTCATGAATCATACCAAATACAAGAATTGGCACTCGATCTATGAAGCTCAAAAATATGTTCATGAACCAAAGTCATGACAAACAAATAAGGTGTGAGTGTTCAATAATCATGTAAATAGCATTTTTCATGAAGATAATCAATGAAGCTCAAAACAACTATCATTTTATCGAAACAAATCATGAAAATTCATTTTTCAATTAAAAACAAACTTCAAGGTATATGTATGATTTATCCAAAACTAACAATATGCATACATATCCCAAACATAAAATGAGTCTATTAATAGTATTTGCATGAAGGCAAGAGACTCACGGGTATACATGTATATTTATTAGATTTGAATGCAAAATACATATACATAAAGTAAAACATGAAAATAGGCAAAACAAGTATAAATGAGAGAATCATCAAAACTAGGCTATACATGTGCATATAGTGAGTACAAATGAATAATGAAGTGCAAACGTATATGACTCAATTTGTTGCTCACTATTTGTACATGTATAAATACAAGTTTTGACAAATACTACATTCAAACAAGTATTTACCACATGAAGCTTAAAACAAATAAAACATGAACATGCTCAAAATATTATATTAAAGGAAAGCATGTAAACTAAATTAAGAGTTTAGAAATAGTTACCAAATCAAAGAACTATTCCAAATCTCCAAACATGGTGGTTATCCCACCAAACCTCCTTGATAGGGATGCATCAAAAGTAAGTCCATCATGTCCATGTGCATCCACCATCAAGGCACCATTCCTCTCACGTCGTGTGAGAGCCCTCACCTACATCAAATACACAAGGTGGGGATTTTGGTACCCATTTTCTTTTGGGTCCTTGGGGGTTAGTCTTGTAAGGAACCCAAATATTTTTATTTTTAGCAAAATTAAAATGATGTAACTTGTCAAAATAAAACTTTGCTAAATGGCCTTTGCGGCCACAATGTGTACATTTGTACACCTTAGGATGCTTATGTGTGTGAGTGTGATCATGACGTGCAACATAAGCATATGCATGATGATGATGTGCATGAATATGTAGAGTTTGTTTCTTTGAAAACAAGGACTCCAATGAGCTCAAAGTTGAGCTTAAACAGTTAATCCTATTTTTAAAACATTAATCTCACTATTATCAATGGTGGCATGTAAAGCATGGTGAGATTGTGAAACAATTTTCTTTTTCTTTTGAAAAACATTTTCTTGTTCTTTTTCAATCATTTTTCTTTTTAAAAAATTATTTTCTTGAAAACTACTTCCTTTTGTTTTTCCACCAAAATAATTTCATTTTTCAAATTAGTGTTTCCTTCACATAAATCATTCAATTTGGACATTAAGGAAACATTTTCATTTTTCAAAATTTCATTTTGTTTTTCTAAACATATAATTTTATTTTTAAAAGAATCATTTTCTTTATGCATGCAATCAAACTTCTTTTTCAAATTTCTATTTTCTTTCTTAATCATGTCATATTTCTCAAGAAGGAGTTGACAAAAAGTGCTAAGCTCATCATATGACATGTTATCATCTTCTACCTCGGATTCGGTAGTTACCTCAAGGGGGTTATCCCCTTGGACCATATAGCACAAGTTGGAGGTGTCGCTTCCAACGTCCGAATCGCTCCCGCATAATATAGATCCTTTTCGCCAAGGGAGGTGATGATGTTCCAAGCTACAAAAGCTGAATCAACATTAGAAACCCTAGATAAATAATAATCATTTAGGGTACTTTTCAAAGTATGAATGGCTTTTGAGTTAGCCTCAATATACTTGCTATTATTAACATATGAATCATTAATGGTAGCAAGATAAACATGAATGCCTAGGGCTTTGAGGTACAAAGACATCTTAACCTTCCAAATTTGGATGTTAAGAATGTCAAAAGTGGGTGGTGACATGAAATCCATGGTGTGTGTACAAAAATTGTGATTAGCCTAAAAATAAGGATCTTTAACTCTAGGTTGTAAGACCCAAATTCAGAGCACTTGGCTCTGATACCAATTGTAAATCACCTAGAGGGGGGTTGAATAGGTGATAAGCTAATCTATGGTCAATAATGCGGAAATAAAACTATTATGATGCAAACTAAAACTTCTTACACTAAACACTACGTATAACACAAGAGTGTAGCCGAATTCCCCGTGAAGGGCTCTGAACTAACTCCTCTAGATTCCCCTAGATAAGGGTTGAGGTGTCGCGTTGGCTCTCTTGGTTAAATACAAGTGTTAGCAAACAAACCCAAGCATATACAAAATGAGCACACAATATATCAAGCATATAAGTGTAATGACAATAATAGCATGCAAGATATAAACAAGAGACAAAGAGAGAGAGTGAGCAATCGCAAACACAAGGGATTTGTTTCGAGGTTCGAGCACACTTGCTCTACATCCCCACCTTCGAAACACGAAGGATTTCCACTATAATCGATCCCACCGGATCACTCGGTGCCGCAACACCTACAACTCTCAGACTCCCTAGTCCGTACACACCGCAAGCCCCACAAGCTCGCCGAGGCCGCACCTCAAACAAAGAGTTCACACACGAACTCGAAACACCGCGAACGCACTCGTTCACCTCCTCAAGAAACAAGAAAAGATCTCTTAGTGATCACAACACTTTGATCACCTAAAAACAATCTCACTACAACACTCCTATAGGATGAATATGTCTATGAATTGCTCAAGTGTTTGTGAGAAAAACAAGGATGAGAATGGTGGAGGAAAACTCAAGAAAATCTCTTTTAATCACTCTTGATAAAACTCTCCTTTTGATTGGAAATATTTGCTCTAAAACAAGTGGAGATAACCTCTTAAAAGAGTTGAGAAAACTGGTGAAAAATTCACTTGAAAATCTTGATCAAAACAGCCCCCAAATGCCCCAATTTATAGAGCTAGAAAAACTAGCCGTTGGGGTCTGACAGAGCTGTCGGTCGACCGGCCGGTCGACCGCCAACGGTCAGAAATCCGATTGTTGGAGCTTCGGTCGACCGGCCCGGTCGACCGAGCCTCTGGAACAGAGAACAGATTCTCTGTCGGTCGACTAGGGTTTTCCAGAGAGCAGAAGCTCTCTGGCGGTCGACCGGGTCGGTCGACCGGCCCTCCAGTGCACAAAGGCGTGCACGCTGTGCACGTCGGTCGACCGAGACGGTCGGCCGACTTCAAACTGCGGTCGACCGTCCCGGTCGACCGGCTGAAGCCTGGTCAGGGATTTTGGGAAAGAATAACTTGGTCATTTTGGCTTAAATAAAATCCCATAAAATATTGAAAAAATCTACAAAAATAGTTTTACCAATATATTTTGATAAACAAACATGCTTGCACAAAATCAGGCATGTTACAAATAATTTGGACTTTTTTTGTAATTTGAAAAAATTGGCTTAAATGAAAAACAGTATTTTTCAAAACTTGATTTTTCCAAACTTCTTCAAATACAAAAACAAGATATTTAAACTCATTTGAAGCATAGAGTGTATGGATATGATCCACTACACAAACATAGTGAAATATCTATGTTTTTGACATTAAGCTCTAAACATGGTTTTGGATAAAACATATATACTTGAATACCAAAAACCAAACATGTATTTTCTAAAATAGAAAATCTTTTGTAAAACAAACTAAATCAAGAGTCTGTGTATATGTAATATACTTGAGCAATCCACCAACTATTTTATCCTTTACATTTTATCTAAAAATAAAATCTTCTAAAACAAACCTAGACACAAGTCTTCATCTTCTTGACGTCTTCACTTGAAGCCTTCTTGACTTGGTCCAAACACCGTGCTAGCTCCAAAACTTGACTTCAAATCCTTTGTTGAAGCTATGCACCTACTAAGATCTTGATCATAAATCTGTCACTAATTAAACACAAGATCATTAGTACTATAACTACATGAGTTGATCATCATCAAAACTAGAGTGATGGGCCTTCGGGCCAACACCTCTATGGGTAGTTTCTTCTCAGGAAGGCCCCTATTTCTGCTAAGTTTAAATGGCTTTCACCATTAGAATACGAAGAGACATCGTCTCTTAACTTCTTTTTGAAGTTTTAAAACTTCTGTTGAAGTTGAATAATCGACGTGGATCTCACTGGACCGTATTTGATTTGTAAACGCGATTATCGCGTTGATGAGCAGAACGGTCTGGCTTGGGACCCAAAGGTTGCTGAGAGTTTTCGGGCATGAATGTCCCTTAAACTCGAATATTGTATTAAGCACGTGTTTTTCTCAGATTAGATTAGAAATTCGCGCCGCGAATTAAGGTCATTAAGGGGCTTTTAAGAAGGGCTTTGAGGTTCACACCACTTATTAAGGTCATTGAAGGGCCTATAAAAAGGCTAAGGGTCTCTTAACAGTCATTCATTTTGACTGTCTTCTTCTCAGGCCCGTATTTGAAGAACTTTCAAAGTTTCAGAGTCTTCAAAAGAATCGAAAGTTTTAATATTTTTCACAATCTTCTTCGAAGATCATCTCTGTCAAATGACTCAAAGGGTTAAAGAACATCACCTACTCTTCTGGCACTGTTATTACCGCAATCCTGATGGATGGCACTCCTCCTCAAAAGATCCTTTCTTCAGGTAGGGAATGGCTTTCGCCATTGTCACACACGATAAGATACTGTCTTTTTAAAGCTTTTGCTATTGCTGAACATGAAGAGACACTGTTGCTTAACTTCTTTCTGAAACTTTCACCATTGCTAAACATGAAGAGACATTATCTCTTAACTTATTTTTGAAGTTGCCAAAGCTTCTTTTGATGTTGGACAGTCGATTTAGGATTTGTGAGTCTGTGTTCGATTTGTAAACGCGACTCTCGCATTGATGAGCAGAACGCGAATTTGGCGATCTTTATGTTTTGATCGTGTTGATGCAATTTTCGCATCCTAGCGAGTTTCGCGTTTTGAGATCTTAGACGTGAACCTAGCGAACTTCGCGTTTTGAGATCTTATACGCGGGTTTCGTTCATTATAAGATTCGCGTTTGACTCTCAAGACTTGGATAATTTTCTAAATTTGGAGTTCAGATGTAAGTTTCATGTAAGCCTCGCGTTTCATCCATTGGACGTGGGTCCAATGTGTTAAGCCCCGCACTTGAGTTTCAATATTTTGACATATTTTTGTCTCTGCAAAATTGACCCCAGGTTTTCTCTTTTCGCGGGCCTTGGCTATATTGAAGGTGCTGACTCCACTGTCCTATTCATCTTGTGGAAGATAATTGTTGTATTCATCAAAGTAAACAAGAAATGACAAGTTTCTTCGATTAGCAACCACTAAGGAAGTCAGAGTTTCTCTTCAGAGATGGTATCAAAGAGGGGAAGGGAATCTGTATAACGAAGCAAAAACTAGCTTTATCAGGTCCGAATCTCCCTGGAGTATTATTTGTTTGCATCCAGATAATGTTAGACATGATGCACCAGTATGATTTCGGATCCTCCCTTCACCAATCTTGTTTAAGGAAGTGACCGCAATAGGTATGCTGTATTTAAAGGTCACGGGAAGGCGAGCATTACTGGTGTGGTCTCAGATCCTCCCTTCACCAATCTTTTTCAAGAAAGTGATAGCGACAAAAAAATTCATGCTTATTGGATGACTTTCTGGTGGTGAAATCTTCCATTAAGCGGGGGATTACGACCTTGTGAAGGAGGAGGATTTTCACACCAGCTGGTCGGGTAAAATTAGAATCTTCCGCTACATTTTGACCTAGAGGAACACCATTATTCTCAAGAGGAGAGGAAGTAGACCTACTGTTCTAGATGTAGAGCAATCCAATCATGAAGATAACCTTCACTGAAGAAATTTTTTAGACGTGTAACTTGCTGCAAAGATGCTTTTGTCAGAAGAAGAGTTGAGAGTCCAAGCCCTGACTGAGATTGAAATGGCACACCAAAGGGATATCTAGCGCCTCAAGGACCAAATAAAGTCTCTCGCTGAGCGAGGTTAACTTTTTGTTACCCTTTTGTAACACTCTATCTTATTGAATAAGAGAGTGTTTGTACCACTTTTAATTTTGATTATGAATAATAAAAGTGATGATTTTGTCTTCATTTTGTCTTTATTTCTTTCTGTGTTTGAAAATCAGACAAATGAAAGTGATTGAGTTAGATTGCTAGAGGTGACGATTAATATAACTACTCAAAGTTAGGTAATTCCGTTAAGAAATTTGAGAAGGTTACTGTCAGAGGTGTGATATTTAACTTGACAGGGATTGAATTCGTGATTTGAACGAATTTTGTGGACTTGCTATTCTATTGATGAGAATAACAAGTGGAGTTTAATCTACTAAGAAATTTATGGAGATTTTTGCCATCAGTGGTATAATATTAACATGACGGGTTTGGATTTGCAATTGGAAGTAAATTCAATTGTCAGAGGTGTGATATTAACTCGACAAGGATATATGTGTTAGAGGTATGATATTAACTTAGCATCAAGGAAATCTCATTTTCATTGAGAAAACTGAGAAAATCACTATCATAAATTTAGTATTAACTTAACAGAGAGATGAATGCCAGAGGTGTGATATTAATTTAGCATTTGGCGTCTCGGTTCTGATAAGAAAGCTCGAGGAAAGACCATTGTCATAGGTGTGATTTTTAACTTAACAATGAAACGGATGCTAGAGGTGTGATATTTAACTTAGCATCGAATATCTCATTTCCGTTAGAAAAATCGAGAAATCACTGTCATAGGTATAATTTTAACCTAGCAGGGATTTATATTGCGATATGTGCAATTTTGGTCAGAGGTGTAGTATTTAACTTAACCGAGAGATTTTGAGATTTGAGCAATTTAATAGATTTGTCATTTTATTGAAGAGAATTGATAAGTTAAAATTTTATTCGCTGGAAAAATTGAGGAAAATCATTGTTAAAGGTATAATATTAACCCAATTGCAGTATGAGCAATCTTGATCAGAGGTGAAGTATTTAACTTGACCGAGAAATTTTGTGATTTGAGCAATTTAGTGGACCTATCATTCTATTGAAGAAAATTGATAAGTTGAACTTTTGTCCGCTGAGGATATTGAAGGAAAGCATCGTTAGAGGTGTAATGTTAATTTAACAGCGATTTTGATTACGATATGAGCAATCTCGGTCAGAGGTGTAGAATTTAACTTGTCTGTGAAATTTTGCAATTTGAGCAATTTTAGTGGACTCATCATTCTATTGAAGAGAATTGACAATGAAATTTTAACCATTGGGGATATTAAAAGAAAGCACAGTTAGCGGTATGATGTTAACCTAACAGTGGGGTATGCCAGAGGTATAATGTTAACATGACAGGTTTGCTCTGTGATATTTCACTGGGAAAATAATTACAGCCTTTTTGAGGTCTTACCATTCCATGGACGGGAAATGATAAGGAATTTTGGAGGGGAAAGCGGGATCAGGTTCCTCAGGATTTTTAGCAAACTCTCAGCTATCAACGGATTTGGTATGTCTTTACCAACTACTATTTGAGTTGGGCTAGCCGTACTATTTTTCTCAACATGAAGAGTTGTCGAAGATTTTTTGTTGGGCTTAAATGCCAACTGTTTACTCTATTCTTTGACCATCAGAGGCATCGGATGTAGTGCGTGCCTCCTGCCGGTAAGTTGGGAGGCCACAAAGGTAGACATGAATTCCGCGAGGGTTTGTCTGGAGATTATCCTCCTCGTGAAGTCCTCTTGGATCTTCACTAAAATCACTTAGAGAGGTGACTAGCTAATCTACTGAAGAATTAATGCGGAATTAAAACTATTTATGCAAACTAAAAACTATTATGCTAAACGCACAAGGTATAATATAAGAGTGTAGCTGAATTTCTAGTGAAGGGCTCTAGACTATCTCCTCAAGATTCCTCTAGATAAGAGTTGAGGTGCCGCTATGCCTCTCTTGGTTGAATATAAGTGTGAGCAAACAATCCCAATCATATAACAATTAAGCGCAAGATATATCAAGCATATAAAGAAATAAGCAATATTAGTATGCAAGATATAAACACAAGTGAGAGATAAAGAGAGAGCAATCACAAACACGGGAGATTTGTTTCGAGGTTCGAGCACCCTTGCTCTATGTCCCCGCTTTCAACACTATGAAGGATTTTCACTAAAAATCGATCCCACCGGATCACTCGGTGCCGCAACACCTACAACGAGTTCACACTAGAACTCCTTGGACTCACTAGTCCCTCTCTTGTTCCCGCAAGAACAACACACCGCAAGCACACTAGCTTGCCGATGCCGCACCTCTACACCGAGCTCTCACTTGAACTCGAAACAACGCGAACCCGCAAGTCCGCCTCCTCAAATACAAGATTGAACACTTTGGTGATCACAACACTTTGATCACCTAAATCATTCTCACAACAAAGATCCCTATAGGATTGATGTAGCAATAGATAGCTCAAGTATTTGTGAGAAAAATTTGGATAGAATTTGTGGTGAAAAACTCAAAAAATCTCTTTTTCAAAACACTCTTGAAAAACTCTCCTTTTGATATGGAAGTTTTAGCTCTAAAACATGTGGAGATAAACACTTAGATAGGTAGGAGAAACTAGCCCAAAAACTCTCTTTAAATCTTATATAAAACAGCCCAAAACAGTCCCATATAAATGGCTCCAAAAACTAGTCGTTGGGAATAACTCAGCAGAAATCTCTGCTGTCGGTCGACCGCCCGGTCGACCGGCCAACGGTCAGTCGATCGGCCGGTCGACCGTGGCCTGAAAACAGAGAGCAGAAGCTCTCTGCCGGTCGACTGCCCAGTCGACTAGGGCCAGTTCCAGAGAGAGAACTCTTTGGCGGTCGACCGGGTCGGTCGACCGGCCCTCTAGCCAAACAAAGTTGTGCACGTTTGTACACGTCGGTCGACCGCCCGGTCGACCGACCTCTGGCTCGGTCGACCATGCGGTCGACCGGCAGAAGGCCAGAACCAACATTTTAGGGATTTAAAACTCGGTCTTTTTCCTTCAATAAAATCCCATAAATTCTCATAAATTCTACAAAAATAAGTTCATTGATATACTTTGAAATACAAACATGTTTGATTAAAAATCAAAACATATTACAAATGTTTTGAACTATTTTTGTAATATAAAAGTTTTACCTTAAACAAAAATCTGTATTTTCCAAAAATAATTTTTTCAAAACTTTTCCAAATACAAAAATAAGATATTTTAAATACTTTTGAAGCTTAATGTGTATGGATATGATCCACTACACATAAAAGATGAAATATCTATGTTTTTGATAATAAGGTCTAAAATAAGTTTTGATAAAACACATATATATTTTGAAGCTTAAAACCAAACGGGTATTTTTCAAAACGAAAACTCTTTTATGAAAACACATATAAATCTTGTGTGTGAGTGTATATGAACTTGAGCAATCAACCAACTAATCTATCCTTTACATTTTATCTAAAAATAAAATCTTGACACTTACAAACATGACACAAGTCTTCTTGGAAATCTTCTCTTGAAGGTCTTCTTATCCTTCTTGATTTGGTCCAAACCTTGATCCAATGAGTTAGACTCCTCTTGAGTACTTGATGCAATCTTGATGCGCGAGCTCTTGAATCAACACGTGCTAGCTCAAAAACTTTGACTTTAAATCCTTTGTTGAAACTAAACACCAACTAAGATTTTGATCAAATATCTGATACTAATTAAACACAAGATCATTAGTACTATAACTACATGAGTTAATCATCATTAAAACTAGAGCGATGGGCCTTTGGGCCAACAATCTCCCCTTTTTGATGATGACAAAACTCATGGAGTTATATATGCATGGATTAAAGTTAAGCTTCATAGAAGCTCCCCCTTAACTCATGCATAACAATAAACAAATAAATATTCAATGAGGTGCATAAAATTAAACAAATATATATGCATAAACAAGGTGAGAGAAACATGCATAAATCAAAAATTCTTCTCCCAGAAAACTTTCTCCCCTTTTTGTATAAACTTTCAAAATCCTTCTCCCTGAGTTATATATGCATGGATTAAAGTTAAACTTTATAGAAGCTCCCCTTTAACTCATGCATAACAATAAACAAATAGATATTCAATGAGGTGCATAAAACTAAACAAAATATATATGCATAAATTAAAAATTCTTCTCCCAGAAAACTTTCTCCCCCTTTTTGTATAAACTTTCAAAATCCTTCTCCCTTTCTTTTGTATAACCATAAAATGCATAAACTGATTTTGAGTCTAAATATACATATATAAATTTAAAATCATTCTCCCCCTTTTTGTCAATCATCAATAAAAGGGTAAAAAACAAATCAACAATAAGGATATATATGCGATATATATTCATGAAGAGGAAGACGTTAAGTTAGCTCCCCTGCATACATGCATTACGTGAAGAAGGGATGACAAAATCCTAACTCACATAAAGCATAATATACAATGTATAAGTGGAGATGTTAAGCTCCCCCTACACACGTGTACCACGTAAAGAAGAGATGTCAAGCTCCTCAATATAAGATACACTCAACATGAATCTATATATAGAAGAGACGTTAAGCTCCCCTTGCATATAGGAATTACATATCAAAATATTTTTAAAAACACTTTAAAGACAAAATTTGAATTCTCTTAAATCAAATTTTGAGATACCACTTGTACGTAAACAAAATTTTAAGATATAACAAGATTTTTGATACCTATTGAAATTGAAAATTTTTGATACCAATCGAAATTGAAACATTTGTAAATTTTGATACCAATGAAAGTAAGATATTTTATATTTTGATACCAATTGAAATATATGGTAAATTTTGATACCAAATAAAAGGTAAAACTTTTTTGATACCAATATGAAATCGAAACCAAATTGAAACCGAAACATATAGATACCAATTGAAGAATATTTTAAATTTTGATATCAATTAAAAGGTAAACTATAAAGTATATTTTAATATCAATTGAAATACCAATTGAAAAAAATGAATAAGCTTATTAAAATACCAATTGAGATACCAATTAAAATTAAGATTTAAGTCAAGCTTAGCATAAACAGAATTTGTTCTTTAAACATGTAAGGATAATGTAAATCAAGCACAATCAAATCATATATATGTATGAAAATGAAAATACCAATTGAGATTGATATTATTTGAAGTATACATATATAAGAAAACATATATGAGTATACAAAAATAGAATTTCATGAAGTTCATGTGTATAACTCATAACTATCCACCCTATTCATGCACATGATAAAAGGATTTTCAATAAGGCTCACAAGGCATAGTCGCCCATCCATCCGCCCTTAAAGGGTTGGTAGGGGGTTTTCAAAAATAAAAATTTGAAAATATTTTGCAAAATTTGAAAACTCTACCCATTGAAAAATAAATAACTAGTTTAATGTAATTTTTGAAAAACAAGTTAAAGATCCTTCAAACATGAAAACAAAACATATATATCTCATGAATCATACTAAATACACAAAAGTTGACACTCAAAATTTATAAAGCTCAAAAATGTGCTCATGAAACAAAATCATGAGTAAGCAAAAATAATGTGAGTGTACAAAGGTTATGTGATTAGTATAATCATGAAAGATAGTCAATGAGGCTCAGAAACATCAAAAAAAAATATATGAAGATCATAAAAATGTATTTTCCATTAAAACAAACTTCAAGGCATATGTATGTTTTATCCAAAGCTAACAATATACATACATATCCCAAACATAAACGAGTCCATAATGTAATTTACATGAAGGCAAGTGACTCAAAGGTATACATGTATATTTATTAGTTTCGAACAAGAATTACATATACATGAAGCTAAACATGCACAAAAATAGGCAAAACAAGTATAAATGAAGGAATCATCAAAACTAGGTTATACATGTACATGTAATGAGTACAATTGAGCAATGAAGTACAAACATATAAGAATCAAATGTTGCTCACTATTTGTACAAATATAGACACAAGTTTTAATAAAGGGTACATCTTAACAAGCATTCGCCTCATGAAGCATAAACACAAAACATGAACATGCTAAAAATTATTAATGTAAAAGCATGTAAATAAAATAAGAGTGTAAAAATAGTTACAAAAACCATTAGGGCACATCTCCATATCTCTAAACCATGGTGGTCCTCCCATCTAACTTTCTTGATAGTGATGCATCAATTTGATGTCTCCATCTAGCTCATCATGCATTCACCACCAAGGCACCAAATCTCTCACGTCATGTGAGAGCCTACACCTACATCAAACACAAGAGGTGGGGATTTTGGTGCCCATTTTCTTTTGGGCCACAGGGGGTTAGTATTATTTGGAACCCAAACATTTTTATTAGCAAAATTAATAGAATTTACCTTATCATAACAAAATTTTGCTAAATGGCCGTTGCGGCCGCAATGTGTACATTTGTACACTCTAAGATGCACATGTGAATGAGTGTGATCATGGTGTGCAAAGTGTGCATATGTATGCCGTGGGTGATGTGCATGAACATATGGAGCTTGTTTCTTTTGAAACAAGGTTTCCAATCTATTATGATTGAATGCATAATTACTCAAAGTTGAGCTCAAACAATCTATTCTATTTTTCAAAAATTTAATCTCATTTTTATCATTGGTAGCATGAAAAGCATGGTGAGAATGAGAATCAACACTCTTTTTCTTTTTAGAAATGTTTTCCTTTTCTTTTGAAACAAATTTTCTTTTCAAAGAGTTGTTTTCTTCCAAGATAATTTCTTTCTCTTTTTCCACCAAAATAATCTTATTTCTCAAAGAATTATTTCCTTTACAAACATCATTTAATTTTGAAGACAAGGAAATATTCTCCTTTTTCAAAAATTCATTTTCTTTTGAAATGCATTCCAATTTATTTTAAAAAGAATCATTTTCATCTAAAATGGAATCATATTTCTTGTTCAATTTCTTATTATCTTTTTTGAGCAAATCATATTTTTCAAGAAGTTGTTGACAAAATGAAGCAAACTCATCATAAGACATGTCAATATCTTCTTCTAGCTCGGACTCAGAGTTTACCTCAAGGGGGTTATCCCCTTGGATCATGTAGCACAAGTTGGAAGCATCACTTCCATCATCCGAGTCACTCCCCGCATAGCATTGCTTTTGTTCGCCAAGGGAGACTATAGTATTCCATATTACAAAAGCCGAGTCAAAGTTAGAAACCCTAAATAAATATTCATCATTTAGGGTTGACTTTAGAGCACGGATGGCTTTTGCATTAGCCTTTAGATGTTTGCCATTTAAACAATAAGAATCTTTAATAGTGGCAAAATAAACATGAATATCTAGGGCTTAGATGTACAAAGACATCTTAACTTTTCAAGTTTTGATATTACGAATATCAAAAGTGGGAGGTGACATGAAACCATGTGTGTGTATAAATATTGTGATTAGCCAAAAAAAATGAGGATCTTTAACTCTAGGTTGTTAAACCCAAATCAAGAGCACCAAGCTCTGAAACCAATTGAAATCACTTAGAGAGGGGTGAATAGGTGACTAACTAATCTAATGAAGAATTAATGCGGAATTAAAACTATTTATGCAAACTAAAAACTATTATGCTAAACACACAAAGTATAACACAAGAGTGTAGCCGAATTCCCGGTGAAGGGCTCTGGACTATCTCCTCAAGATTCCTCTAGATAAGAGTTGAGGTGCCGCTATGGCTCTCTTGGTTGAATACAAGTGTGAGCAAATAATCCCAAGCATATAACAATTAAGCGCAAGATATATCAAGCATATAAAGAAATAAGCAATATTAGTATGCAAGATATAAACACAAGTGAGAGATAAAGAGAGAGCAATCACAGACACGGGAGATTTGTTTCGAGCTTCGAGCACCCTTGCTCTATGTCCCCGCTTTCAACACTATGAAGGATTTTCACTAAAAATCGATCCCACCGGATCACTCGGTGCCGCAACACCTACAACGAGTTCACACTAGAACTTCTTGGACTCACTAGTCCCTCTCTTGTTCCCGCAAGAACAACACACCGCAAGCATACTAGCTTGCTGAGGCCACACCTCTACACCGAGCTCTCACTAGAACTCGAAACAACGCGAACCCGCAAGTCCGCCTCCTTAAATACAAGATTGAATACTGATTGCACACATTTATTGCATTATTCTTTATTACATATCCACATTTATCATGTAATAAATCTGTTAAATTCCTCGTCTTAAATGTCAATTTTGCAGAAGATAATCATGGGGAGAAAGAGGATAAAATCAAATAAATATCAGTTAAACTTAGACTTAACTAGATCTATTTGGTTAGAGGAAGATGATCCCAAATTCAGTTGGTTAAATTCAGTTTTTGGTGAATCAAGTGGTTAAAGCTAAAGATCAACCGAGGATAACATCAAATATAAAGTCCAAATCCAAAGGGATAAACGGATAGAGAAAAGATCAACGGATAAGATGAAGCAATTTTGACTCAGATTCTAGCTGCATACATTTTAGTATTTGAATCATAACTTTCGTTACCAGAACTCAAATCTGATGATTCAAGATGATCCAAAAAGAGGACTTAAAGGTTTACAATTCTTAAGTTGATCATTATTTCTAATTCTATCATTTGGTAAGTTATATTTAGCAATCAATACGCTAATAAACTGCAGATCAGAACTGAATATCCACATCAAATCAAGTTTGGAAATAAGGGGAGAATTCAAATTCAGAAATAGCCAACTTTTCTTATCTTCATACTCCTCTACCATCTGCATTTCTCCTATAAATACCTGCAATCTCAAAGGTAAAAAAAGGAACGACGATGCAGAGATAGAATTTAGTCCACTTTTTCATTCTTTTTAGTGTAGGTTTTTGTTTTTCTTTTTATGTAATTTTCAGTTTTCATTTATGTAATTCAGAGGAGATCAGAGTTTCATAGGAGAATGAGAATGAAGCTTGTGCTGAAAGTGACACCGGTGTAAGTTGTTCTTCTTTTCTCTTATTGTTATAAAATCGAATCTATAGTTACCTTTTTTATGTACTTTATTTTGTGTTCTCCTTCTTCTTTTCTACTTCTCTCTTTCTTGTATCAATTGCTATCCAAGTGAGTCTTATAGCATCAAAGAGTCTTGCCTTTGCGAGTGTCACCGATAGCTCATGACGATGGATTTTAGTCTCAGTCTGTATCATTTCATGCTTGTTTTGTCTTGGTGATGTAATGTGGAAAAGACGGCAATCAACTCTTATGGGCTATGCGCTGATTGCTTCCACTTCAAGGTAATATCATCGCCAAAGATTCAAGGTAAGCTTTTGGTCAAAGGAGGTAAGTAATTATTTTTAATTTCTTTCTTTTAACTTTTAGTGTAAATTACCAACTCCACAATCTTCCAAATCTCTTTCACTCTTTTTTAATTTCTTTATACATATCACTTCTATTTTCTCTACCTTCTCACTCTACCACTTTCTTCCTAACTGAACTATAACTCTTTTTCATTTTCTTTTAAAGAACTAAAAGAAGATTTTTAACCATTCTTTGTAACTTAAAAGATTACTTGCTAAAAAAGCTTCCATCGCTAGTTCCTCCTTGTGGATCACGACCCGCATAGCCACTTGGTATAGCGGTAGAATTGAGCACCTTACACTATTGTTATAAAAGTTCTGAAATTTTGTATTTTTTTGTGCAGGTAGAAACTTTGGTGATCACAACACTTTGATCACCTAAATCACTCTCACAACAAAGATCCCTATAGGATTGATGTAGCAATGGATAGCTCAAGTATTTGTGAGAAAAACTTGAAATCACCTAGAGGGGGGGAATAGGTGATGGCTATATAAAATGACAATTATGCGGAATTTAAACACTATTTAAATAATGAACACAATTAAACTACATGCAAATAAGTAAACAATTTATATGAGCAAGTAAAAGAGAGATAGAGTTTAGAGAAATTTGATCAAACGCAAACACAAGAAATTTTTTCGAGGTTCGAGCCACGCTCTACATCCTGGCCTTCACACTTGAAGGATTTTCACTATTGGTGATCCCACCGGATCCTCAATACAAGGACACACTTGTCCTATCTCTCGGTGTCGCAACAACACTTTGAAGCACACCCGCTCGCTTGAGGCCGATGCCTCTACAACTTCTCAAATGAAGAAAAAGGTGATCACACTTGATCAAAAGGCTCACTTTGCACAATCCTATAACCAATATGAAAGAGATGATACTTGGAATTGTGTAGTGCAAAAGACTAGAGAGAAGTAGAGAGGATTGCTTCAAAAGGTGTTGGAAATTTTGGCTTTGATGAAAATCTTTTCTAAAATGCTAAGCTTTTGAAAACTTGAATTTTTACTTGTAAATCTTGTTTCTAAATCTTGTGTTTTGTTTGTAAAAGAGTCCCACTATTCATAGGGGATGGAAAACAACCTACACAGCTCAATAGAGTCGTTGGGGTGAATCCCAACAAAAATCTGACCAGAAAAATAGAGCTGTTGGAGTCTGTCAGAACTTCTGACAGCTAACGGTCGACCGGGCCGGCCGACCGCCAACGGTCATATTTCCGACCGTTGGGGAGGTCGGTCGTCTGGGCGGCCGACCGAAACCACATCCAGAGAGCAACTCTCTCTGTCGGTCGACCCGTGCGGTCGGCCGAAGAAAAAACAGAGAGCAGACAAGTTTGCTCGGTCGGCCGCTCGGTCGGCCGACGTGCAAACATGCACAGCGTGCACGTCGGTCGAATGGGACGAACGACCGGACTCTGTCAGAACAGTTTTCCAGAGTCTGCTAGAGAGAGAAGGGAATTTTGGTTAAAAACATTTTGGTTAAGGATTTATAAACCAAGGTTCTAGGACTTATAAAACTCAGAGTGTAATCATAGATCAACACCCAACCATGTTAGAACATTATTTGATAAAAATCCTTTTTGGTAAAATGGAAAAGAGGTTTTTCTAAAAACAGATTTTTCCAAAACATGGTATTTCTAAAACTAAGTTAGGAAATTTGTTCTAAAAATTATTTTGAAGTCATGAAGCAAAACTAGAAGTGTGTGTGTGTGTGACAATCCCAAATATTCTACCTATATCATCTAGGTTTTGACAAAATCATCTAAAAATAAAAACTAAAAGGAAATTCCAAATCTTGAGATCTTCTTCTTGTTTGATCCTTGAGCGCTTCTATTGTGCTAGGCTCGGGGATCCAAAATCTTTGCGGCGTCCAAAGGCGTGAGTCTTGAGTAGGAGCCGTCAAATCAACTATTTATTTTTACCTGAAACTTATATAAACAAATTTGTTAAAAACATAACTAAATATGGTTTGTTATCATCAAAATGTCTGGGCTAATGGCCTTTGGGCCAACAATCTCTCCCTTTTTGATGATAACAAAACATATATAGTTATCACCAATATTTTGGGTGGAGACTTCAAGTGAAGCTCCCCCTCAACACATGCATATATCAAAAGAGATACTCAGGCATAAATAAAAAACACATATAGTATATGGAAATGAAACACATGTCCATCAACCATGCATAAATACACATATGCAATGGATATCTAACATAAACTGGATGCCATAAAAGAGTAACTCATGTCCATACAAAAACATATAACCATAAAACACATGTCCACACAATACATGTCCAAAAACAAAAAATATTACAACAAAAATACAAAATAAAGTACTACAGCCCAAAAAGTCTCATAAATATCTCTCCCCCTTTTTGACATCATCAACAAAGGGGAAATCACTCCTCATCGTCAGAATCGTCCTCCTCAGACGAGCTGTCCTCATCTCCCGCAGCAACCTCCTCATCACCATCATCATTATTATCCTCCTCCTCAGAATCAATCGGAGCAACAGCAGGCTGTGATGCTGGAGGAGCGGTAGGAGGCCTGACCAGAAATGGAGGGCCGGAGGAAGGAAGCGGTCGGGCATACGCCGTGGGATCCGAAGCTCGCATATCATACTTCACATAGAGTGCGCCAAATTGTGAATCCATGTAGCGCATGGAATCAGCAAAGTAGCACATGTCGTTGCGAAGACCATGGTAGCGAGCAGTCATCTCCTCACGATGTGCCGCAATCTCCGCAGAAATCTGGGTGTGGTGCTGCTGGATCTCAGCAGAAATCTGGGTACGATGCTCCTGTAACTGAGCTCGTAACTCAGAAGAAATGAAGGACTGGAGATCAGAGGTAATAGATGATCCCGGAGCAGAAGAGGACCCTGGAACATGAGAAGTAGGAGGAATAGGCGGCTGCTGGGGAGCAGGATGACGCGTCCCAGCTTGCATCCTCTTCAGGAGGGAACTGTTCAAGTTCACAGAGGGTTCTGTGGGTCTCAGAGAGGATAAATCAAAATCAAGTTGCCTCAGAAGGTAGGAAATAATCATCCCATAAGGCAAGTGCCTAGTGGGGACATGACCATAATCTGAGGTCATGTGGGAAATGATGAGCCTGGGGATGTTGACCCTAATGCCTCGCAGAAGGCAAAAGACTAACAAAGGCACTGAACCCCTAGCATGACTGAATTCTCCTGACTTGGGCAGGAGGTTGTAAAAGATGATCTTAGCAAGAACTTGAGCAGTGAGAGTAAAATACTTCATTTCTTCATTTCTCACCAGACCGGGGTTATCATCCCCATGAAGAAAGGTTGACGCAGTTAGCGCAGACTCACCGGCCGGATACTCAAAATCTTGAAGATCTAGAGAATACACATCAACTCCCTCACAGGAGAGATGAAAAAAAGATCAGCAAACTCTTAGAGAGAGATGTCAATGTCTCTCCCAAGTACTCTAGATCTAACCCTGTTAGCCTCAAATGATAGATTTGTGTAGAAATATGGAATGAGGGAGGTGTAAACAGGTTGCCTAATGGCAAGGAATTCATCAAGAGAGTTATTCCTTAAAATGTGTGGTATGTTCAGGTGTTCAAAGTCTTTGAGAATCACACATCTACCAGAAATGATAGTTTTCTCTGAAAGAAGAACATAGCGATTTTTTGCTTGAGGAGATACAAAAAGAGATTTGGATTTGCTTGAAGAGGTTGGGGCTATGGATTTACCCTTCTCAGATCTAGATCTCTTAGGCATTTTGAGGATAAAAATAAAACTAGGTCAAGATCAACACAATAATCAAAGGAAATGGCTTGATCTACACAAATGAAGACTAGATCTAGGTTAAACTATGAAAGAGAACAAGTAAACTAGCAAGATCTAGAAAAATAAGAGGTTTATACCTTGAAAAGTGAAGAACAAGTGAAAAGATCTTGAAAATCCCTGAGAAAGATGCAAATCCACGCCTGAAGGTGAAGATCCAAGCAAATCTAGGGTGGATTAGGGGTTGGATTGAGGTGAAAATGTTTGGAGAAGGCTGTTTAGGGTTTTAGAGAGATGAGAGAGGAAGAGGTCGGCGGTTTGGAGAAAAGAAAATGAGAGTTAGGGCTTTAAATAATATTGGGTTAAAAGTAGATTCCCGTCGCCCGGTCGACCGGTCCGGTCGGCCGAATTTAACCGAGAGCAAATCCATCTCAGTCGGACGACCGCTTCGGTCAGCCGGCCACAGAGGAAAAATAAAAAATATCCTCAGGCAAGGTCGGTCGGCCGCTCCGATCGGCCGGTCTTGCCCAAAACTAACAGCAGAAAAAAATTATCTTATATTTTAAATTTACAACAAAAAGGTATATTCTCATCAAAAAGTGTTTAAACATATTTTAAATCATATTGGTTATAAAGCTCAACAAAAATTTTAACTATTTTTACTTATTTATTTTATTTATAAATAAAGCAAAAATTTAGAGATGTTGAAGCCGAATACCCGGTGAAGGGTTCTATACTTCTCCTCAAGATTCCTCTAGATATGAGTTGAGGCACGCAATTGCCATCTCTATGTATTTGCTTTAAAATGTTTTAAATAAATATTTAATTTAGTTTGACAAAATACATATATAATCAAATCTAGACATGTGGACACAAAAAAAATATATGGCATAATACATGATAATATACAAAGCATATATATAAACATGATGGAAATGTAAGTTTACTCTAAAACACATCAATGTAACACAATGGTAAACTAACAATCCTATGCATATATATATAAACAAAATAAAACTTTTATGTGGAGAAATTACCAAACCGAGGGCATTCTCCGAAATAGGTGCCTCTTTGATAGCGATGCAAGCGACGATATGATCATTGAGCGTTGATGCATCCACCACCCGGGCACCGACTCCCCCTAAGTCTTGGAGGAAGAAGACCCACCTGTATCAACTAAATTTGGTGTGTCTTTTGGTACCCATATCTTTTTGGGTCCTTTAGGGTTTTAGCAAAACAAAATTTTTCTAAATGGCCTTTGCGGCCACAATGTGTGCAAACATAAATCCTACCACTACCATATATGAATGCATGTTTGTGTGTGTGTGCATGTTTCCGTGCATGTTGATGGTGAGTGTGTTTCCCTTGGGTTACTCCTTTGGGAAACCTAGAAGCAAACTTGTTTAAATCAAATGCACACTTTTTAAGAGTTGAGTCCAAAACATCAACTCGTTTTTGGATCTCAATAAATTAATTTTTGTTACATGATAAAATGGGGGTTTTCCCTTTACAAGCTATTTTATCAAAATCAATTTTCATTTTCTCAAAAGCATTTGATAAATCATTTTTCTCTTTTACAACAATATCAAGTTTAATTTTTAAAGAATCATTTTCCCTTTTAACTTTTTATTTTGAGATTGTGAAATCTCATACCTATGTTGTAGTTCTTCAAAAAATTGTGCTAGTTCATCCATAGTCAATTCATCATCTTCTATGGAGTTATCAAGAATTACCTTTGAAGCATCCTCCCCATGTGCCATGAAGCACATGTGTGCGGCGTCGTTCTCCTCTTCGGATTCCGACTCCGAATCATCCCAAGTGGCCACCATTGCTTTCTTCTTCTTTGCCCATTCTTGGAGGTTGTGGCTTGGAGAGCGGGGCAATCGGCGATGAGGTGTCCGATCTTCTTGCAATGGAAGCAAGGACCCGGCTCCTCTCTTTTTCTTTCAAACCTTCCTTGAGGTTTCCCTCTTCGGAAGTTGCTTTGCCTCCCCTTCTTGTAAAACATTTTGCCCACCTTCCGGATGAGCATGGCAAAGTCCTCATCGTAGTCTTCCGATGAGTCCTCCTCGTCATGGATGGATGGAGTGGCTTTGAAAGCGAGGGCTTTCTTCTTTGGCGCCTCCCTTTCTTCTCTTACTTTCATCTCCATCTCATGCGTTTTGAGATTTCTGATGAAGCCGGAGAAGTCCATCTCCTCCCGATCGTTGAGCTCCTTGAGGGTTGTTGCCTTGACTTCCCAAGCTTTGGGAAGAGCTCGAATGACCTTTCGAATCTTTTGGTCATTGTCGATCGTATCACCTAAAGAAGATAATGCATTAGTTATCTTGGTGAAACGGGTAAGCATGTCATCAATGCTCTCATTCTCAAGCATATAAAAATTCTCATATTGAGAACGAAGCAAGTCAATCTTGGATCTCTTGACTTGGGACGTTCCCTCATGAGTAACAATTAAGACATTCCACACTTCAAATGCAGATTTACAGTTAATGATGCGGGAAAGGTCATCTTAATTAAGGGCTTGGGTTAAAGCATATTGAGCCCTAGCATTAGCCTCATAGTCCTTGGTGGTATCCTCGGACCATGATCTCTCATCGGTGAGAGGTTCTACAAATTCTTTGGTTATGGCCCTAGCTACTCTAACTCATAGGGATTTAAGAAATAGGTTCATCTTGACCTTTCAAATGGGGAAGTATAAGCCATCAAACTTGGGTGGGGACTTGATGCTAGAAAAGTCAATGGATGCCATGAAGACAAAAGTATAATGCACAAACAAATATAATGCACAAAAAGATATAGCCAAATACAAGGATCTCCCTAAGGTGGTTAAACCAAATGTAAGGGTTAGGCTCTGATACCAATTGAAATCACCTAGAGGGGGGGGGTGAATAGGTGATGGCTATATAAAATGACAATTATGCGGAATTTAAACACTATTTAAATAATGAACACAATTAAACTACTTGCAAATAAGTAAACAATTTATATGAGCAAGTAAAAGAGAGATAGAGTTTAGAGAAATTTGATCAAACGCAAACACAAGGAATTTTTTTGAGGTTCGAGCCACGCTCTACGTCCCCCGCCTTCACACTTGAAGGATTTCCACTATTGGTGATCCCACCGGATCCTCAATACAAGGACACACTTGTCCTATCTCTCGGTGTCGCAACAACACTTTGAAGCACACCCGCTCGCTTGAGGCCGATGCCTCTACAACTTCTCAAATGAAGAAAAAGGTGATCACACTTGATCAAAAGGCTCACTTTGCACAATCCTATAACCAATATGAAAGAGATGATACTTGGGATTGTGTAGTGCAAAAGACTAGAGAGAAGTAGAGAGGATTGCTTCAAAAGGTGTTGGAAATTTTGGCTTTGATGAAAATCTTTTCTAAAATGCTAAGCTTTTGAAAACTTGAATTTTTACTTGTAAATCTTGTTTCTAAATCTTGTGTTTGGTTTGTAAAAGAGTCCCACTATTTATAGGGGATGGAAAACAACCTACACAGCTCAATAGAGTCGTTGGGGTGAATCCCAACAAAAATCTGACCAGAAAAATAGAGCTGTTGGAGTCTGTCAGAACTTCTGACAGCTAACGGTCGACCGGGCCGGCCGACCGCCAACGGTCATATTTCCGACCGTTGGGGAGGTCGGTCGTCGGGCGGCCGACCGAAACCACATCCAGAGAGCAACTCTCTCTGTCGGTCGACCCGTGCGGTCGGCCGAAGAAAAAACAGAAAGCAGACAAGTTTGCTCGGTCGGCCGCTCGGTCGGCCGACGTTCACACATGCACAGCGTGCACGTCGGTCGACTGGGACGGACTGTCAGAACAGTTTTCTAGAGTCTGCTAGAGAGAGAAGGGAATTTTGTTAAAAATATTTTGGTTAAGGATTTATAAAACAAGGTTCTAGGACTTATAAAACTTAGAGTGTAATCATAGATCAACACCCAACCATGTTAGAACATTATTTGATAAAAATCCTTTTTTTGGTAAAATGGAAAAAAGGTTTTTAAAAAACAGATTTTTCCAAAACATGGTATTTCTAAAACTAAGTTAGGAAATTTGTTCTAAAAATTATTTTAAAGTCATGAAGCAAAACTAGAAGTGTGTGTGTGTGACAATCCCAAATATTCTACCTCTATCATCTAGGTTTTGACAAAATCATCTAAAAATAAAAACTAAAAGGAAATTCCAAATCTTGAGATCTTCTTGTTTGATCCTTGAGCGCTTCTATTGTGCTAGGCTCGGGGATCCAAAATCTTTGCGGCGTCCAAAGGCGTGAGTCTTGAGTTGGAGCCGTCAAATCAACTATTTATTTTTACATGAAACTTATATAAACAAATTGTTAAAAACATAACTAAATATGGTTTGTTATCATCAAAATGTCTGGGCTAATGGCCTTTGGGCCAACAAAACTTGGATAGAATTTGTGATGAAAAACTCAAGAAATCTCTTTTTCAAAACACTCTTGAAAAACTCTCCTTTTGATATAGAAGTTTTAGCTCTAAAACATGTGGAGATAAACACTGAGATAGGTAGGAGAAACTAGCCCAAAAACTCTCTTTAAATCTTATATAAAATAACCCAAAACAGCCCCATATAAATAGGCTCCAAAAACTAGCCGTTGGGACAATTCAGCAGAAATCTCTGCTATCGGTCGACCGCCCGGTTGACCGGCCAACGGTCAAATTTTTGACCGTTGTGCCAGCGATCGACCGGCTGGTCGACTGTGGCCTGAAAGCAGAGAGCAGAAGCTCTCTGTCGGTCGACCGCCCGGTCGACCAGGGCCAGTTCCAGAGAGCAGAACTCTTTAGCGGTCGACCGGGTCGGTCGACCGGCCCTCCAGCCAAACAAAGCCATGCACGTTTGTGCACGTCGGTCGACCGCCCGATCGACCAACCTCTGGCTCGTTAGACCGTGCGGTCGACCGACAGAAGGTTAGAACCAACATTTTAGGTATTAAAAACTCGGTCTTTTTCCTTCAATAAAATCCCATAAATTCTCATAAATTCTACAAAAATAAGTTCATTAATATACTTAAAATACAAACATGTTTGATTAAAAATCAAAATATATTACAAACATTTTGAACTATTTTTGTAATATAGAAGTTTTACCTTAAACAAAAATATATATTTTTCAAAAATGTTTTTTCAAAACTTTTCCAAATATAAAAACAAGATATTTTAAACACTTTTGAAGCTTAGCGTGTATGGATATGATCCACTACACATATAAGATGAAACATCTATGTTTTTGATAATAAGCTCTAAAATAAGTTTTGATAAAACACATATATATTTTGAAGCTTAAAAACCAAACGGGTATTTTCGAAAACGAAAACTCTTTTATGAAAACACATATAAATGTTGTGTGTGAGTGTATATGAACTTGAGCAATCCACCAACTAATCTATCCTTTACATTTTATCTAAAAACAAAATCTTGACACTTACAAATATGACACAAGTCTTCTTGGAAATCTTCTCTTGAAGGTCTTCTTCTCCTTCTTGACCTGGTCACAACCTTGATCCAATGAGCTAGACTCCTCTTGAGTACTTGATGTAATCTTGATGCGCGAGCTCTTGAATCAATACGTGCTAGCTCAAAAACTTTGACTTTAAATCCTTTGTTGAAGCTAAACACCAACTAAGATCTTGATCAAATATCTGATACTAATTAAACACAGGATCATTAAAACTATAACTACATGAGTTAATCATCATCAAAACTAGAGCGATGGGCCTTTGAGCCTTGGTTGACCTATTTTGATATGAATGTGGAAATCATGGAAAGGTTCTGTAAAGATGCGTCATGAACCTTTTTCAATAAGTTTGGCTTTATAAGCCATCAGATAAACTCATTTGACCCTCCATTCGATTGTTCGGACCCCTTGTCGTCGAGCTTCGATCGATCGAACAGTAGTAGGGAGGTATGCCACTATTACATATGAAAAATCAGGTTAGATAAGCCATCCTTCTGGATACTTAGGCATGCTCGACTTCAAAAGATGACCCATTCTTCTAAGTTGAAGATAGGTGCGTGTAGAGAAGAGTGACAAGGCTAAAGACTACATTTTACCTTTTTTATTTCTTTAATATTTACATCATGCATCATAATATCACCACTGTTCAGTTGGCCCGACGTCGATCGACCGTGAGGTAGTTGGTTGGAGGAAGAAGCTCTTCTTTGGCACTCTTTCAAACATCTTGGCTCTTGAAGGTTTGATCAGAGGTATAATGTTAATCTGATCATGAAAAGAGTGACAAATCTAAAATTGAGGTTTCTAATTTTATCTCTTCAATATTAACATCATGCATCGCGATGTCAACAATGCTCGGTCGGCTCGGCATCTATCGACCGTGAAGTAGTTGGTTGAAGGAAGAAGCTCTTCTTTGGCACTTCTTTTGCACTCTTCCAAAATCTTGGATCTCAAAGTTTTGATCAGAGGTGTAATGTTAACCTGATCATGAGAAGAGTGACAAGGCTAAAACTGAAGTTTCTAACTTTGGCTCTTCAATATTACATCATGCATCACAATGTCAATAATGTTCGGTCAGGTCGGTGTTAATCGAACGTGATGTGATTCGTTGAAGGAAGAAGCTCTTCTTTGGCACTCTTCCAAACATCTTGGATCTCGATGCTTTGATCAGAGGTGTAATGTTAACCTGATTATGAGAAGAGTCTCTCTAAGGATAGTACTTCTTTAAGAATCTGTCTTTGATCGGCATCATGAGCGTATCGTCATTCAGAGTTATAAGGCGGTATGCTCCATTTGAGTAGACTGACTCTACCATAATGGTCATTCCCATTTGGGTTAGAATTTCCCTTTCGTCTTATGTGTCATAACCATCGGCCTTCTGACAGCTAAGACAAGATCATCTTTCTTGAAAATCCGTTCTCTGACTTTCTTATTGAAGGCTCTGGTAATCCGGGCTTGATAGAGCTCGATTTGCTATTGAGCTTGCAGATGTTTGTCATCTAAAGCTTCCAACTCTTGGAGGTGCAATCAATGCTTCTCTTCTTTCGTCATCCTAGTTATCAAGGCAACTTGGAGGGATGGGATTTGGATCTTCAGTGGAATTACAACTTCACATCTGTACACCAAGAAAAACGGCGTGGCTTTTGTCGGAGTTCTTACCGTCGGGCGGTAAGCCCACAGGCATTCGCTTAATTTGTCGTCCCAGTCACGTTGACTTTTTGAGCTAAATTTCTTGAGCAGCTTTCCAATAGTCTTGTTAAAGGCTTTTCCAAGGCCATTGGCAGCTGGATAGTATGTTATTGATGACACACTTTGGATTCTGAATCTATTACAGAATCTTTAGAATGCTTGGCTGACGAATTGAGGTCCATTATCTTGAACAATTCATTGGGGGTACACCAAGCGGTATAGTAGGTGATGCTTGAGAACTTGACCACGTTGGATGCCTTTACTTCCTTCAGGGGAACAACTTTTGCCCATTTACAGAAGTAATCTGTTATGGCCAAGATGAAGCGATGTCCTTTAGATGTTGGACGACTGATGGGTCCGATAAAATCCATTCCTCACATCTCAAATGGCCATGAAGAAGTCATCAGATGAAGATGTCCATGTGCTTAATGAACAAAGTCATCATGGATCTGACAGGCATGCATCGCTTAGCATAGGCGATGGCATCAGGGATCACCTTCGGCCAATAATAGCCAAGTCTCCTAAGCTGATCTTCGAGCTTAGATCGAGTTCGTAAGCTCCACATGTACCGTTATGTGCTTCTTTGAGTGCTTCCCGTGCCGCTTTGAGTGAAAGGCATCAGAGTAGGATTCCATCACACGATCGGTGATACAATGTTCATATGATCGCATTGTAATATAACCGAGGGGCTTTCCTTCTGATAGCAGCTGCCTCTTTGGGGTCATCGGGCAGTATGTCATACAGGACGAAGTCAATGTAAAAGAATCACCGGTCCCTAGTTCGAGACTTGTCGAAGTCCTAAGAACCTCTTGAACTTGAAGATCTCCTTTTGGAGTTTTGCAGTCTTCAAGGGCGAATTTGCAATATGACAAGTTATGACTATAGACAAGTACTCTCTCCACGACTTCAGCTAGAAGGGCCAATGAAGCAGCAAGGGACACCAGTGCATCTGCATGTACATTTTGACTGACGCGGTACATGGTCAATGTAGAAGATTTTAAACTTCTCTGCCATGTCAATGGTTGCGTTGTGATAGGGCACCAAGTCTTCATGTCGGACTTCACACTCCCCGCGACCCTAGTTGATGATGAGCTTTGAATCACCTTACGCTTCGATATTTTTGACTCTAATCTCTTTAGTAAGTTGCATACCGATCAAGAGAGCGCTGCATTCTGAGACGTTGTTGAAACACGACTCAGTTAATGAGAATGCACGAGGGATCACATAGTTATATGGGAAAATGAGTACTACCCCCACACCTGCGATGATATTTCTCTCGAAACTTGTCCTTGATGCTCTGTTGAAGAATAGTTGCCACATTTGTTCTTCTAAGGAAGCATTGATCAAGTTAACTTCTGTAATATCATCTGGGAGATCGCCATAAAGTTTTGAAGTTCCTGAAACTAGATGATCAGCCAGGAAATCCGCTACAGCTTGACCTTTGACTACCTTTTGTGGCATGAATTGCATCTCATATTGTGAGAGCAATATGGCCCACTTCGCTAATCTGCAATTTAGCGAAGATGGTCTTGTCATGAACAATCGCAAGGAATTAACTCTGGAGATGACATGAATGCGCTGCCCCATAAAGTAGTGTTGCAACTTTTGGACGGCGAAAATTAGCGCTAAGCATTCTTTCTTGATTGGGTTCTAACAGTGCTCCGCCCCAATCATTATTCTACTCAGATAGTAGGTTGCTTTCGTGGCTTTGATCATTATTTTGAGCTAGTAAAGCTTCTAAAGAATGATCCATCGCTCGAACATATAATAGGAAAGATTTTCCTGATACTGAAGCTATCAGAACTGGTGGGTGTGTGAGATACTCCTCGATCTCTTCGAATGCTTCTTGGCAAGCATTGTCCCAAGCGAATGAGACTCCCTTATTCATTAATTTTGTGAAGGGTTGGTAGCGTCCTGAAAGATTTGATATAAATCTCTGAATATATGCCAATCTTCCCTATAACCCTCTCTTTAAGATTTCTCGGAGGTTGCATCTCTTGGACGGCACGAATTTTCTTTGGATCCAGGTGGATGTAACAACAAATCCAAGGAATTTGCCACTAGCTACCCCCAGAAAGGACTTGGTTAGGTTCATCTTCAACTGGTGAGTCTGCATGATGTCAAACACTCTCTTCAGGTCTGCGAGATGATCGCCTTTGTCACGGCTTTTCACGGCGATATTTCTACGGTCTTGTGTATATGCTCATGAAATATCACTTTCATAGTGCATTGATATGTCGTAACAACGTTCTTCAAGCCAAAAGGCATTATTGTGTAGCAGTATACTCCCAAAGGTGTCCTGATAGATGTATGCTTTTCATCTTCTGGGTACTTCTTTATTTGATTATATCCTGAGAAGCATCCATAAAAGACATTCTCTCAAAACCGCACGTATTGTCAATCATGACATCCATGATCAGGAGAGGGAATTCGTCTTTAGGACAAGCAGTATTTAGATCATGGCAGTCAATGCAAATTCGGATCTTTCCATTCTTCTTGGGAACATGCACTATATTGACCACCTAATCAGGATGTTGCTCTTCCTGATGAAACCAGAGTCTATAAGCTTCTTGACTTCTGATTCAAATACTTTCATGATCTTAGAACAAAACCGTTGCTGTTGTTGTTTGACTGGCTTGGCATTCGGGTTGATGTTAAGACGATGCATAACAATTTAGGGATCGAGCCCGGGCATGTCCGTACAACTTCTAGCAAAGACATCTCTATATTCTCGTATGAGATGTATAAAGTCTTCTTTCTCAGAAGGTGATAAGCTCTCATTTATGAAAATAGGCTTGGGGTTAGCCTCATCTTCAAGATTTATCTGAGTCACTTTATCCTCAGTGGGTGGTTCGCGTTGTTCAAAGCGTATATGCCAAAGAGTATTTAAGTGTTTAAGTCATAGATCCGAGTCTGACTCGACTAATTCTTTAGATTTGAAGGTATCTTCTCCGTCATCTTCCAATGGCTGGTTGATACTATATTCATTAAGAGACTTTTAAAGATATCACTGACGCTGACATCTGAGTCCCATGACGATATTACTGATGAGCTGTCATGGTAGACCTCTTCTTCAGACTTGGGATATGACGAGACTGTCATAGATATATAACCGAGTCCTCTTTTGATCTTGTGATAGTAATTGGGGTCTTTGCCTTTGGTACAAATGAATGAAGTAGTGCTCACTTTTCTTTGTCGAAATTAAGGCCTAATCCTTTGGTAAGATCATGGCCCATTCTTTCCATCATGTGACGTAACTTTTGTCCATAATGGAAAAATTATGGAGACTCAGACCCACCTCCTGAGCTTTCACAAGCTATGGGCTCAAACTCAGTTATTCCAAATAGAATTAGCTTTTGACCTTTCCGCTTGGCTGGTACTTCAAAGAGAGCATTGTGTGCATCTCCTATCTTTTCGCGTACCATAAGAGATGACTTTATTGGTGCACGCAATGATGTCAGGGCATTCATTGCTGACTAAGGGTCACTGTCTACGTCAGTACTAGTGTCTGATGATATAGAGTCAGAAGCAAATGCAGAAGAGTAAGTCAAATCTAAATTTTTATTGATAAACCATTCACCTTCAACATTAGCGGTGGTATCGAAATCGAGTTTATTTATGCTCGTTACAAGGGGATTTATTTTTCAGAGACACTCATCTTCTCTGGCTCCGTATCTGTTTCGTTGCTAGAGTCGGGTTCTTCTGAGTGTGGATTCTCATTAGTCTCAAGAGAATCCTAATAGAGGAGGGAATTAGTAAAGTAATTCTCGACTCCTTTGAACGGACCCATTTTGACAATCAACGTTCTCACTTTTCTATCCTCGTCAATGTATTTCATTACTTGATAAAGAGTGGATGGGACGATGGAGTTGCGGTGAATCCAAGGTTGTCCCAGCAGCAAGTTGTACGAGGTCGGTGTCAATGACGTAACATGTCACCTTAGATTTTAGGTCCCCAATTTGATATCTGAGATTGATTTTCTCCATTGGGCGCATGCCATTGGTGTTAAGCCAAAGATGGTTATCTGAATGGTGCTTAACCGGTGGGTGGGGATCCCCAAATGCTGCATGACCCTGCGGGGCATAATACTCAATGCGGATCCTGGACCAACCTGAATATGACTCACTTCAAATGATCCAATATACCCTGTATAATACAGGGGTCTATTATGTTTCCCTTTGATTTGCATGTCTTCTGGGGTGAAGATGATGCAGAAAAACTGCTTCGAGGCGTGGTGACAATGGTTGTCGTCTTCCTTTTCATATATAGTAGGAATCTGGGTCATAAAAATCTCTACATCTGCTAATGCTTCTCTTAAGGCATCCTTTGTAGATTTGGAAAGCCTCAGGAGTTCATACAGAGTGATTCGAGTAGAGGTGTTGGCCAGTTGAGCCATGACTCAAAACAGAAGGGAGTTGATCGTCTTACACTGCCTTTCTAAAGAGCTTTGATATACCGAAGCTCTTTCTATTTTTCAACGGATTGCCTCGTGGACTGCTCAATTGTTTATTCAGCCGGTTAGGGGGAGTCTACCATCAGCTCACTGTATTATTTCAAGTACTGCTTACCTGTTCGAGTCTTTGACATGGGAGGTGCGCCTGTGTCAGCAGGAAAGGCTGACTTCTCTTCTCCTGAACTAGTAAGGAAAGTGACATCTCCTTCAGTCTCTCTTACAGAGATACCCACCACATTGCTGGAGGACTCTTCTACCTTACTTTTGGACTTCCTACTTGTAACAGTCGTCCATTGCTGGCTTTCGATAATGAAAGGTTAGACCCACATTGTCTCTCCTCGAGAAGTAGGAACATGAACAAGACATTTTTCCTTCTAGTTATGAGGATCCGCATTGATCACTCTTAGTTCCCCTTTCGGGATGGGAACCACTCTGGTTGGTGCTGGTGGGAGATACCGACTGAATTGGATAGGTGATGAGGCCGTCATGTTGGTTGTCACCTTCTTCTATTCTGAACGAAGCTTTAGTACCTTCGCATCGATCAAAGCCTGAAGAACATCTTTAAAGATGTAATAATTCTTGGTAGGGTGTCCCAACATCCTGTAATATAAACATTAACTGGGATGATCAGTCTTACCGCCTCTTTAGGACATTTGATCACTGGCAATTTAAATTTGTTACTCTTTTGGAATAATTTGAATAAAGAGACCACGTGCTCATCCTTGAAGGAGTACAGTTTATTAGCACATGGTTGGCCGGGAGTCGTATTCCCTTTGACTATCTGGGTCTTTGAATGTGATTTGACCATTGTTGCCAGATTATCCCTTCTCTTGGGTTGAGAAGATGACTTTGGGGCTCTCCACGTTGGTATGTCGAGTCTTGGCTTGCTATTTTCTTCAGCTCTGACCCGGGCGATAATTTCTTTCACCTGTTCGCCTTGTAGCAGCAACTGCTTCCAAGTGCGACATTTCGCCACTCCCATTTGAGCAAGAGTCAGTTTGCAAATTGTGGTGATATGTCTTAACCAGCATGGACTAGGTCATGCTGCTGGGACAACGGAGTACCATGCTCCAAAATCTTTCGACGAAGGATTTAATAGACTCTCCTTTCTTTTGCTTGGCTTCAAGGAGAGTTGGCACTGAAATTTCTGTATCGTCTTCAAAGAAACGAGCCAGAAATAACTTCTTGAGGTTGGCCCATATCTTAATCGAGATAGCAAAAAGTTTCATGAACCATTTAAAGGCAATCCCTTTAAGAGTGTTAATGAATAAATGAGTCATGATTGCATCGTTCGATACTACATTCTTAGTTTGGGATTTAAAGTAGTATATGCGTTGGTTCGATGACCCTTTATCGTCAAAAGCATGGAGAGTCGGTGCCTTGAACTTGGGAGGGTAGGGAGTTGTGTCCCACTCTGCTGGGTAGGGCCAGACTATCCCACATCTTGGAGGCCATCTTGGTTCGCGAGATCCTCAAGGCGTTGCTCCAATTTGCTCATCCTCTTGGAATGACTGCATCCATTCTCTGAGTTATCCTCCTCTTCAGATGAAGATTTGGGTGGCTCAGAATTGGAATGCTTTTCATTCTCAGTGTTACAGAAGATGTGCTCTCCCCTCCTTTCGTTTGCCCTTGGACTTCTTGGAAGGAGTTTTACCTTTTGATTTTTTCTCCTTAAGCAGTTGTGACATCATCTGCTTAAGGGCATCGATAGATTCTTACTGAGTTTGAATCATATCAAGTTATCTCTTTGGACACGGACCTGCTCTTCAAATTGCTTGGCCACTTCCTCGAGAGTTCCTGCCATGTAAGCAAAGGCGGTTGTCTCTAAACTAGAATTTGAAGATTAGGATTCAATGATGGCAGAGTGCTCATCATTCACCTTAATTCCCTTGGTCAAAAAACTATAATTGACTGGGGCAATTGTTCCCGTGCGGGTCTGAGGGTGTCAGTATACCCCTTCAGGTTCGGCCAGAATATCCTTCAAAGTTAGAGATCAATCAACATCTGACTCCTCTGAATTGACAGCTAGCTGCTTCCCTTTGGACTTGCTTGGTATGGAACTTGGCCCCACCTTATTTGCAATCAATTCGTACTCAACATCGGAAAATGGCTTCTTCTTTCGAGATCGTCGTCTTTTGGCTAAGTTTGAAGCTGATGACAATCGGCTAAAAACCGAAGGCTTGGTTATCTGAAAGCCACAATGGCAATCAGAGAGTACTGCTGAAATAAGTTGCTCGCAGTGACATTGAGGAGTGATTTAATGAACACTTTTTTTCTTGTCAGGTAGTCCCTTTGGTCCGTCACGGGGTCGTCTGAGGAACTAGCCTCGAACCCCTGGGGGTGAGGGCTTCTTGGCTTTATATGTCTTGAAGACATGTCATTCTAAACGTGGGTCTCGCTTTTTTTTGTTGAAATGTGGGCCTCGTGTGGTGTTGAAACGCGGATATCCAGCATTGGCTGAGCTTGCTTCAGAACTCGGATCTCGCATTTTGGACTAGAAACGCGGGTCTCGCTTTTGAAATTGGCAGAATGCGGGTCTCGCAATTTAGATCAAAAATGTAGGGGTCACATTCTGAAACTGATAGAACACATGTCTCATGTTTTGGGGTAAGCAGAATGCGAGTCTCATATTAGACGCGGACCTCGCTTTGCCTGAGAGGAACGCGGGTATGAACCTCGTGCTCTGAGTCTGTAGAATAGATTGCCTCTGCAGAATCTTTGATTTGTAGTCGACGTGCGCGACGCCTTCGTCCATATTCAGCATTCCAGTTGAGCTGCAAGGGTTGTTGCGAACCCTCGGCAACCTGAAATTATAGAGTTCAGAGAGAAGAGCGATGGCGAGATTGATCTTCACCACCACTTTGATCATGTACTAGTGCATTAACCCTGCAAGTCCTCTGAGGGACGTTGACGCAGGCTCCATGGGCTGCATGAGAGGTTTTTAGAACCTCATTAGAAGCGGCACCGCTTGCATTGTGAAGGCTACTTTGGGAGAAATCTCTGAAGAGATTTGAGAGCGAGTTTCAGAAGAGACTTTGCAGTATTGTCGCATTTCCTTGGGACTGGCGGAGCCTGAGAAAAGGAATTCCTCGAACTTTCCTTGGTTGAATTCAATGACAAGTGATTCCACCGTCTTGCCAAGAAGCTGGACATCAGCTGTGCCACGGTGTTCTCGTCAGTAGAGAAAGAAGTCCCCAGGAGAGTCACCATCTTTTGTTTAGTCAGAAAAGTATGCTCGATGTAAAGTTTCTTTGAGTGAGAGAAAAGTTACAACGGAACAATTTTGATTACAAAAGAGGGGAGAAGAACTGGTTCTTTCTTTTGTTTAAGGCTGGGTTGTTCGTGTGGTGATGGAGAATGATTTTTGTTCTCCATTGACAAGCTGAATGTCAAGCTTCTCTTCAAGATGCTCTTAAAGATCAATCAGAAGGGAGCTCTGTTTTTAACACACTAAGTGTTTGGAGTCCACTGATTTCTCCTTTCTTTAAAAGTAACAGGAAAGCAAGATGCTTTTATATTGAGAATTCTCAGCTCTCAACCAAAAACTTCTCTTTTTCTTCTATGGATTTCCTTTCCAAAAGTCCTCTTTGCTCCAAAAAGAGTCCTCCCACCTCTTAGCCAAAAAGTTTCCCTTCATAGCTACTCAGGCTATTTATAGGGAGTCGTAGGGATATTATTGTCCCCTAAAATTTCTCCATTATAGGGATTAACTCTCACATTACGTGGGGAGTTAATTGACCCAGTAATGGGGATCAGTTACAATAGAAACACAGGTCTCGTGCTGGACGCAGACTTCGCATTGCTTGTTGTAGATGCAGACGTCTTAGTTAAAACGTAGAATTGCTCAGACCCGCATTTGAAGTGAGACGCAGGGTTTCTCAGACCCGCGTCTGAAGTGGAGCATAGAGTTGCTCAGTTCTGTGCTTGAATTAAGACGCAGAGATGTTCAGACCCGCGTTTGAAGTGAAATGCAGGGTTTCTCAGACCCGCATCTAAAGTGGAGCGCAGAGTTGCTCAGACTTGCGCTTGAGATGAAACGCGGAGCTGCTTAGACCCACATTTGAAGTATGACCCGAGGTTCCTCAGACCCTTGTCTGAAGTCCGCATTTCTTCTAGGACGCGAGGTCCGTGTTTTAATTGACACACGACCATCCCGTGGGGATGTCCACGTCTGATGACTTATTTTTAATGATTTTTAAATAGCCTACAATGTCCTCGGTTCCCCACTTGCCAGAGCCAAGGGAAGTGAGGAGTGTGAAGTTGACTGAAGGGACTCTCAATGCTTTAGCTCATTTTAGCACTTGCGGACAGAGGAGCGTACGCCGAATCTCTTCGGATCATTGTGGATCTTTTGGAGTTAATTGAAGATTGTATAGCAGGCTACAAACTATACTAACATCGGTCGACTAGATCCCTCAAAAGTCGCATCATGTGTCTCTTCGAATCCTGGCATCATTATGACCGAGATTGTAGGGTCTTGTGGTTTAGCGATGACGACTGATCTTCTGCCTTTTCTGTTGACAAAAAATTCGGGATATAGGCTGAATTTTCAGGGATTGGTAGTTTGAATTGAAGATAGTATACCTTCTTGTTCATCTATAAATAGAGAGTGTTGTGGGAGGAAATTATCTTTGCTGTCTTCTTTAAAAACTCTTACTTCAAAATCCTAGCTGCTTCTTTCCTGCTGACCATCGTGCTCTCCTCTTTTCTCTTCATTAAATGGAGGAAGGAAAAGGAGAGGGAAGAGGAGGATGAGGAAGCATTGATCAACCTCTCTCGTCTAGAGAGTCTGGCTGGTGCTTCGCATTAGTTATCGTGAAGGGCTGTAACAACACATTAGTCACCGTGATAGGGTGTCGTCACCGGAGGGGATATGTAGGATGGTCAGGGCTTTCAGCTTGTGCTCTATAGACACTGGCTTCCTCCTGGTGGCATGGTTTCTTCCTACTTGTGGCGGATATGGGGAGGAAAGGAGAAGGTATTTGGGTTGAAAAGGGAGTCGTTAGCCCCTTCACCTGATCCTTTTTGATCCTCGCCTTGTCATCCAGAAGCTTCTCCTGGTCGGTAGTGGTACTTGTCCAGTTCAAACTCTAGCAGGGGTGTGATTTCGTTACCATCTTGCCTGTCTTGCCGGAGTTGGTTTAGTATTGTGGATTTTGTCGTGCCTCCTGAGAGCTTCTTGGAAGTCCTCATTTTGTTGCCTTGGTGAGACACGGAGGTGGGGGCATAGGATTGCCTTTTCAGGAGTCGTGGCATAATAAAGATGGATGACTGCTTCTGGGAGACAACCTCCTATGAACAAATCTCTATTTTTCAGCACCAGTGGCTGTTAATTATAGCAGGACTAGAGCATCTGGATCTGGATCTTTTATATTTCTTTTTCAAAAATGTAAACACAGAGATGTAATGGAATTTAGTACCATATTATCAATGTAATGCATACAAAATATAATGAAAATTACTTTTGGAATGAAAAGTATTTATGTTTGGCTCTTGCCTAGATTGTGTCGGTTATGTTGTTTTAGGAACAATCATCCCTCTCTGGAAGACTTAGGTTTGTGTTGATGCCTCTGAGTGGGGGAATTATCTCTTCTGGAGCTAGAAAACATTGATCAGATGGTGGGATCATCTGCCCATAGGATAGATTATAGGACTTGTTGATTGGCGGGTTCGTGTTGACACCTCTGATCGGGGGTGATCCCTCATGGAGCGGGCACACATTGGGGATCACCTGCCAGTAGGCTAGATGATAGGAATATGTTGGTCTCTGGGTGGGATAAATTCAAGTAGTAGACTGTGCTTGACTGCTCGTAGGTCAGCCGATGGGGTACCTGTAGGGCGGGTGCTTGCGTTGTCATCTCCGAGTAAGGGACACTCCCACAATAGAATATACAAGCATCAGGGATTCTGATGGGGACACTCCCATCAGTGGGGTGAGGACTCCGAGCGGGGGACACTCCGATAACGGAGGGTTTCGACTGTACATAGGCAAATCGAGCGGGGGCCAGTAGGCTGGTACTTGCGTTATCGTCTCTGAGTGGGGGACACTTCCACAACTAAACATACATGCATTAGGGATTCTGACGGGAGACACTCCCATTAGCGGGGTTTGAACTTTGAGCGGGGATACTTCCACATTGAATGATTTTGACTACTTGTAGGCTAATCGAGAGGGAGCCTGTAGGCTGGTACTTGTGTTGCCGTCTCCGAATGGGACACTCCCACAATGGAATGTACAAGCCTTAGGAATTTTGATGAAGGACACTCCCATCAGTGGGGTGTGCTGAAATGGTTAGGAGCAAAAATTTTATTTAATCAATAATTTAGGGCATAATACATGAAATTTAATAGAAATAGGGGGGTGTTATTGAAGTATGTACACCCCTATCTTTATTGCTAGGAGATGGCTCACTCAATCGCCTTGTACTGGGTGATCATGTGATGCAGTTGGTAGGAGGGGGTGTGCTTGGCTGTCCTGCATTGGAGGCTACCTCGGGAGTGAGAATGTACTTATTGAGAAAGCCTTGGCGGATAAAATCTTTCAAGTACCACCGGAGGCTTCTGCAATAGGTGGTCTTTTGTCCTTACTGTCATGGTAAGAACAGTAATCTTATGTGAGAAATGTAGGGTCGTGTTGAATCAGCTTCGAGCTCCTTACCCGCGGTTACTTCTTGATGGCACTGAAGACCTCGTTGATGTGGAGACTCAGAGGGGTGAAGTGTTGATCGGTCCTGAAGGCTTGGAGTGAATTTGGAGAGAGACCGGGAACACCTGCTTCTTGAAGGTGGTTTGCCCTGATTCTGGCTTTCGGCATGGGTCGGAGTCTCGCGCTATGAGCTTGTCTTCTTCCCATCATTACTGCATTTGAGTGTGGTTGACAGAACTCTTCATATCCTCCTCCAAATGAATGTAAGGCTGAGCTTGGGACAAAACCTCACTCATCCGTGTGACGTTATGCTTCAGTAGGTGTTTGTATAGAGAATAAGAGACCTGCAATCCGCAAATGAACGTGAGTGCAAATACCTCTTCAGCATAGTTGGGAACCTTGACGAACTGATTTTGAAAGTAACTGATGTAGGACTTGAGAGTGTTACCTTGCCTCATTTTGATGGAGAGGGGGTGGTGATTATTCTTCTTGGCCTCCTGGCAGGAGGCGTATTGGGTGAGGAACGCCTTAGTAATCTCCTCGAAACTGTGAAGCGAACGCGGCGGTAGGGAGTAAAACCAATCTGAGGCCACACCTTTCAGGTTAGACAAAAAATTAGACACATGAGGCATCATTAGGGAGTAGACCACCATCTTATTTCAGAAGTGCCTAATATTTTGGACTGGGTTGCTCATCCCTGAGTAGTAATCAAAGGTCAAAGTCGTGAACTTCTTCAAAAACTCACACTCCAAGATTGATTCGGAGAGCGAAAAATTAAAAACTTTGGTAGTTGCCAGTTGGTCCTCTATGAAACTGCAGTTTCACCTGCTGAATTCACCTTTGAACCAGCTCATTAAGGGTTCTGATGTCAGGAAACTCCTCGACCTTCCTTTAAGTTTAGTCACGCTGAACCACCGTCCGAAAAAGAGAAAAATTAGCTTTGTTGTTAGAGCCATTTTCGTGCCGGAGAGACGTCACTTTTAGCTGCCTCAGATTCGTGAAAGGTCCATTGCCCTGCATCTCTCGCCTCTCGGGTTCATCCTCCGATTGTATTTGCGCCTGAGTGCCTTGGAGCATGGTGACTTGATTCTGGAGTTGGTCGTTGAGTTGCTTCAATGCCTTGTAATGCCCTGATCCCACGGGTATGGAGACATTACTACGACTATATACGCAGGTTGAAAATACCCTCACATATATACGCTAAGCATCAGTATAAGCAAGAATCAAAGTACGAAGTATGTGGTGCATTACACATTCCAACATATGGGTACAATTACAAAGTTATCATATGATGTGACATTATATTATTAGAGTATTACATCACCAATAGGCGCAATGTGACAATACAAAGAGATATACAATTATGAATAGTACAAAAAACACTTACGAGTTACAAAATAAAAACTCAAGAGACGAGGATGGAGCCTGGAAGGATAGTGACCCGAACTAGTCAACTGCTGATCCACTACGCCACTGCTACGCCATTCTAATCAACAAGAGGTCCATCACAGTCCAAGCTTCAGAATCTGGACATGTAAGTCCAGAGGAGTCAAAAAGCTTCCCAACGAGTGGTAAGATGAGTGCCAAGTGGCGTGCAGGGTCAAGCACACGTATAACGATAAATTTGAGTCAAAGAGCATGTATTGAAAATCGTGTTGTGAGCACAGACACACATGAGTAGGAAATGAGGCGGCAAGTAAAGTAAGTATGGCAAAGTCAGTTATTTAACCTCAAATTACCGATCTGTGAGATTAGTACATCGAATGAATAATCCAAACAAGAAAACCCTCATATATATACCCTATACCTTACCTCAACATATCCTGAGTTCATATAAACTGAGTTGTCTCCTAACTAAGAAAATAGCATAAAATCGATAAAACTGATAAGATTGAATAATACCGAATATGGGCAAAACCAGTTATAAAGGCTCAGTTTACAGTTTCATGAGAATGATACGTCAAAGGAATAATCCAAATAAGAAAATCTTCACACACACACCCCCCATTGTCTCACGTTACCGAAATCCAAGTGTATACAACCCGAATTGTAAAACAGCACGACGAATTATTAATTAGCATCTTAGTATTATTATTACTCATCCTACCTATATGTTAGGTATGTGTACTAGCATCCCAGCACAGATACATCCACATTTGAGTAAGCCAAGGTTGTTATTAGAAACCAACTGGGTATCAACAAACAATATTTACAGTGGGTCTGTGCATACCCGGGACCACGATTCAGGGTGTTCCATCATCGTGTACGAAACTGACCGCAAGGCGTAAAAGAGGTAGGTTTTATTTATATGCCCATTCAGGAAAGTAAGAGGAAGGAGGGTGCCAGCACACCCCTCAGAACACCTGGAGGCCCTCAGGTAGAACTGAAAGTTTAAGTTGTACAACATACCTAATACCACTGTAAACACGAACACATATTGATATCCATCAGTTTCTTCCTTACCCAATGTAAGTTGTCTTTTTTACAGTTTATTATGTAATTATCAATTTACAGGAATAGATGAGCCTGACAGGTTCAGGAGTTACAAGAGTAACAGGAATACATGAGTACGGGAGATACAGGAACATTGTATATAATACATGATAGCAGTTACAGGATTCCCGTAATATGATAATCACAAGTCAAGTGTTAAGCATGGCAGGTGGAAAATGATAATATACAAATGTCAAGTAATAACATGCAGGTGTCAGGTGATAACAAGCAGGTGATAGGTGTCAGGTGATTAACATAGCATGTGAGTGATCATCATGATAGATGTCAACTATCGTGTATCATAATACAGAAAAATAGAACCGATAAAGGGGATCGTATGAATACAGAAAAATGGTATCGATATGAGAGATCAGTACGAATACTAAAAAATAATACAGTTTTTGAAAAATATTTCATGTAAAGATTTTAAACTCTTCACAACCATTAAATAAAGAATTAATTAAACTATCAAGCAGGCAAGCGGGTAAGCAAGCAAGCGATAATATCCAAGTGGAGCTAAGCAGAGCTAAGCAGAGCTGAAGTGAAGCTAATGTACAACACTAGATGCCATCACGCTCGACGTGATTACTACTTACGGTACAGCTAAATGTACATGGCGAAGCGAGCGTATGAACGCAATGCTATCGCTCATGGCAAAGTCATGCTCACAGAGTAATTACGCTCAAACAGAGTTAGCGATAAAGTGTTAATGCTAGGTCCACCTACCAGGCGTAGCGTATAGAAAGTCCAGAGAACTTTAATGAACCTCAGAGAGGTTAAGCCCAGAGGCTATAGTATATAACCGCAGAGTGGTTAAGCTCGGAGGCTGAGTTGGTACCTACAGAAGATGTCAGAGCTAAACAACACTCATGCATATATATATATATATAATATATATATATATATATAATATATATATAATATATATATATTATATATGAACAGGTATCAAACTACATTATTATAATTATTCGTCGCATCGATACAGATACATATCCACAGAATGCATATACACATGCCACACTGATACAAATACACCACACCAATACAAATACATATGGCCAAAAATACAATACAAAATTCTAGAAATACAATAGAACACCCGTCGAAGCGGTGTACTCAGAAAATCGAGAACACTCGCCTAAAATCTTCAGAAAACACAACAAAATCTCTGAAGTTCAGAACTCCGAATAACTAACGTGCGTACGCGTTCAATATAATAAATATATAATATATATAGGGAGAGAGGAGAGAGAGAAATCAAGAGAGGGGGAGAGAGAGTACTCGGGGTCATGAACGCGAAGGTCGCAGACGCGGGGTCGCGTCTTGCATCGAGGAGGCATTTGGACTCGGGGGTGAGCCCGCGTCCAATAACCACAAAGGACGCGAGAAAGAAAGGGAGAGGGGAGAGAGAGACAAAGAATGAGAGAGAGAATATGAGATAGAGAGAGGGAGACTGAGAGAGTGGTAGAGAGAGAAAAGAGAAAGAGAGAGTGCAGAACCAGACCAGAGAGGGAGAGAAGAAGAGCAAGAAAGAGAGAGAAGAGAAGAGAATACGGGAGAGAGACAAGGGAGAAATAGAAAAGAAGAGAGGAGAGATGGAAAGAGAGAGTGAGAATAAAGGGGAGGAGAAAGAAAGAAAAGAAAGGAAAGAAGAAGAGAGGGGGACAGTAGGCTGCTACTCCCTGCTCACGCACTAAGCTCGGCCTGGTGGGGCCCAGGCCGGTCGGAGCTGGCCACGCGCAGCCTTGAGGTGGTGGCGCGCTAGCCCAAAGAGTGGTGCATCGAACAACAAGAGGGAGAAGGTGCAAGTGTGGTTGAAGGTGGTTGAAATTGGGTTTGCCGGCGTTGGGTTTTAGAGGCCGCGGAGGTTTGGAATGGCGGAGTTCAGTGGAGAAAAGGGGTAGACAAAGGTGATGTGAAAGTGGAGGTGCACGCAGTGGTGGAGATGGTGGAGAAGATGATGGTGATGGGTGTAGGTGGTGTAATGGTGATGGTGGAGATGGTGTAGTATTGAAGGAGAGATGGAGGAAGTTTGATGTTGGGGGGGAGAGAGGGGGGTCACAGGACATGAGAGGCGCGAGGGGTGGCTCGCGTGTGGTGGGCTGCTGGTTGGGTTCGGTGGCAAGGAAGAATAAGAAGTTAAGAGAAAAAAAATGAAAGAGAGAGAAGGAGAGATAAATATATAAATGTAGGTGGAGGTTAAATATAAGACCGCATCTCACAAATGAGATCTGCGTCTTGCAAATGAGACCCGCGTCTGGGTCGGCGCTGAGTCCACGTTTGGCTCAAAGGGAGTGAGACCCGCGTCCGATCTTGATCAGACCCGCATTAGGTGAGGGTGACATTTGGCAGAGGAGAGAGAAGAAGTGAGGAGTAGATATTTGGGAAAGATTTCTCTGGTGGAGAAAAATAGAGAAAAGGAAAAAGAAAAGAAAAAAAAATAAAGAAGAAAAATGAGTGGAGGAGAAAATTGGAAAAGAAAGAAAAGAAAATATCTTGGAAAAAACTCCGAATTTGGGAAAACACCGAAGCATCAGAAATGTTAGAAAAATAGAGTAACTTGAAAAGGTCTCCAAAAATTCTCAAAAATAGAGAATATTATTTAAGGTATATGGTGAGAATTGAATTTCAGAAATTCAATCATGTTTTCAAATTAAAAATTCTGGAATCAACCAGCGATACCGGTCGACACCAATTCTGACTGAACTTTGATAGATTCAGAAAAAATCTCCAAAATATTTTAAAATAGAAATTATGATCTTGAGGAATAATATGAAAGAATTTTTAGAATTTTAACTAAATTTAAATTAAAAGTTGGGAATCGATCGGCGGCACTAGTCGATACTGATTTTGAAGATTATGTAATTTAATTCAGAAAAATTTCAGAAAATCATGAAAAATCTAAAATATTGAAAAAACAGTATTTGAAACTGAAATCGATAAAATCTAATGATCAGAAAGATCAACTCAAGTGGTACGCTGGGATCGGATCTCCGGTTCAGACTGGGGTTGACTCTAAGCCTGAAAATTCAGATCTAATACCAAACAATAATATAAGTAATCATAAAATAAAACCAAATACAAGGAGATAAGTCAAAAACATGATCAAAAAATCAGAATTCATATCTAGGTACGTATTCTGAGAACGGAGTGTTACATGCCTCCTGTTCATAAATGATGTCCTCGCGAATGAGAGCTGCCCGCTCTCTCATTCGCGATCGGACTAGGCTTGCTGTTACTTCATCTACTCCTTCAAGTCGGCGAGCGTCTGAAGGATCTGGTCTTTGTATATAGCGGCAGTTGGGCACTGAAGGCTATCCTCTGAGAAGAGGAAAAGCTGGCGTCATCTGCTATACGCTCGCATTAACGGCGTGTAGGTAGGATTGTACCCCCAGTGTTGGCATTGGTCCTGCCTTTGACAAAGGCGCCATTGTTGATGATCATCTACTTTTTAGGGGTCATCGACGCTGGGGGAGAGACTTTTTGAGGAAGGTTAGGTTAGAAGGGGGAGACCTCGAGTGTAAACTCAAGATCTCAATGAAAACACCAGTTTGTGAGTGTCAATCTGACCAGTTTGTGGTGGATAAATCACTGCCACAAGCAAGTGGACGCTCCCGATCAGTCCTGTAAAGCACACAGAGAAGAGACACTTTTCAGGTTAGGAGCACCGGTATGGTGCCGGCCTAAAATCCTCGGGCATGAGTTAGGAAAGTGACCTATCTTTTTGGAGACGGTGTATTTATACCTGACAGAGGAGATGGTGTGAAGGAGGATTTGGTAAACTATTGTAACTGCACGATCTGCATGCGCTGGATTCTTCGTAACAGCTGTGATCACCTTCCTGATTGGTTGCCATCACATAAAAGATGATTTGTTGCCATGTATAACCACCCACACTTATGTAGGGGCATAACACATTTTCAACGTGGGGGAGGATAGAGCTGCGTAAAAGAAGGTGGAGATTTTGGTGAACTGCTGCCGGAAGATTCTGATTCAAAGTTGGAGACTTTGGACTGTGAAAGATTTCAGAGTGCTAAAGGCATGTGAATGGCGGATGCGGTTTCGGGCCAGAAATGTCTTCAGGATGAAGGATAGTTTTGGGAAAGCTGGATGTGGCAGAGGCTTGGGAATGAACTCTGAGAGTTGTGGATGTCTCGGAGGAACTACTCGGTAGCTTGAATATGTGTCATCATCCTGGTGCAAATCAAATTTTGACCACTAAAGTAAAGTTGTGTACTTTTATTTTTTTTGGCTTTATAGATATTACAGTGGCAATGTTGGATTGTTTTATGCCTTGTGCATCAACTTTGTATTGGGTACAATATTCTTTTTTTTATAGATAAAACTGTGAGGTAAGAACCCCTGATGTTTCATTAATAAGAATTTAACGAAACATCCCTGAAAAAGAAGGGTACAAATTTGCATAGAAAACTCAGACACAATTTGCTCTTTCCCAAAAGAAGGAAAAAAAACAAAAAAATGAAGCCATTAGAACGCCCTTTACTTAGTTGTGGCTTCTCCCCTCCATCGTAGATGTGTCATGTGCTGCTCGGACCATCCGTCTCTTGGCTAGAGCTTCCGCCAGCGCTGTCACGATATCTACAGCTCAAATCAGGTCATCCTGTGACTGGAGCCCCCACCGCCAAAGTCGCCACACTCCCTCTTGATTGTTGTACTTGCGGCATATGTAGCTCAGCTCACTATTCTCGTGTTTCATTGTCTCTTCTTCAATGAAATAGGGTGGCTATATTTCAAGTTTTCTTATATGCAAGATATCAGGTGTGCCTATATTTTAGGGTATGAAAATCAACATAAATAATGGCGGTTGAAGATGGATTTTCTAAGAGCCATAGTTAATATCTGATATCTTTCACACATATATATTATTTTTAATTAAATAAGAATTCAAATTAATTTTAACATGTTCCCCCCAGGCATAACGTGTGTCACAAACTAGTTTTATGGCTTCTAGATACTTATGAAAGTATGCTCTTAATTATCTCAATGAGCTACAACTCTGTTGATCTTCACCTTAACATATCACCAAGTTATTTCCAGGTCTAGTTTACTAGACTTGGGTGAACTGGACCGCACGAGTAAACTGCACAGGGTCTCAGTTTTAAGATCAAACTATAATATTTGGAAAAAAAAAATAAAAGAAGAATATAACATTAGAAGAAGTTTGGATCCTCTCATAGTCATGAAGAAAATGACCTCTATACTTAATATGTCACCTGGTGTGTTTAACTGGTTGTAGAATTTTGAGGATAAAAGTGGTAAGGCTCGCTTGAGTGGCTTCCTATGGAAAGGCAAAGGAAGGGCCTCATGAACACTAATTTTTGGAGCTTTTCACAGCCCATCCGATGGGAAAACGCTGGGAGAGAGATTTGCGTACGGCCACTACTATTTGCAGGCTCTACCCCTCTTTTTCGTTTTTGGATTTTGCCCATCCAAACAAACTATGTAAAACAAATTTTGGAACCTACCTTTACAGTGAAACTTCTACGTTTCTAATCAACCAATTGATTAGTCTCTAAAATTGCATATTACAATCACATCTTCATATTTATTTAATATTAAATCTGTTAATAATATCTTTCTTGTATGTTTCTAGGTCCATAGTATGAAATGAAGAAAAAGCCCAAAATCCCATTTAATTGGTAATTAAAAGCCTACAAGAATAGCCATTAGCCTTGGAATGTGGTTTCATCAAAACTGGGTGCCCAAATCCAGATTCAAGGAAGTACAGCGACAGGGGGACAAGCCGGGGAGCGCGCTGCCTAGGATTGCACAGAAACGCGGCAATTGCCACGTTTTCATGGCAATTGCGTGGAGCCGCGCGTCATGATTTGACGTGCGGCTCTGTACAGCTCCTCTGGTGCCCTGTTTCACCTATAAATATCCTGAGATTTTCAGAGCACCAGGAGGAGTTTTTTGGATAGTTTTAGGTTTTCTTCTCCATGTTGCAGTTTTAGGATAGTTTAGATTATTTCTTCTTCTTCTTCTCCTTTGTGTTTTTCATTTCTTGTAGATCTTGTAATAGGAGAGAGAGATAGTAGTACATGAGTGGAAAGCAAGAGTACTTGTAACGAAAGGTGACAATCTATGAAAGATTTTCTCTTTATCTCTTCTTTGTTTTCTCTCTAACTCATTTTACATACTTAGCTAATTTTTTTCTCATGACGGCTAACTACTAACCGCTAACTTTCTAACTTCTTACTTTATAATCCACATGAATCTAATAGCCTCTACTTGGCCTTACTCTTGCAAGAGCCATTGATGGCTCATGATGATGGATTCTAACACTCTAACATGCTAACTCTCTAAAAAGCTAACATTGCTTTATTCTATGCTTGCCCTTGTTTAGTTTTGATGATTTAAGTGTAGCTTACACTTGTTTGTTAAGTTTGGATGTGATGAGTTATCTTATGGGTCATGCTTTTAAACTCTCTTGAACCAAGAACTAGTGATGGCCAAGGATACATGTGAGGCAATTATCACTAAGAGGTTAGCATGGTTAGTGGAGCCATTAGTAGTTAGTAGCCATGAGTTTCTTCCATTTTTTCTTTATTTAGAAATAATTACAAAAATCACAAAAATCATCTTTCTATGTTTTTCACTTCTTTGTTTTCACCATACTCTTCTCTTTCCATTCTTTGTTTTCTTTTTTCTCATTCTTTAAAACATTTAAGAAACTTAACACACATGTGAACATTCTGGTAAAAACTTTTATCGCTTCCTGTCCCTGTGGATTCGACCGTTTAGCCTCTATGCTATAACGGAAGTATCGAGGAAGCCAAAGCACACACTTTTAACTCGTGATTTCAAAACATACACTTTTTGTGTACGGTTTTCCTCGATCAAATTTTGGCGCCATTGCCAGGGATGAAAACGGTTTGATTTCACGTTTTTGTTAACTTTTCTTTTTTGTTTTTTGGTGTGCATGTCAAATTTTTAGCATTGCAAAAGTCCACACTTGCTTTTGTGTGGTTGGGTAAATTCTTGTATATTATTATATTCTGTTGCTAGTTTCTGTTACCTGTGCACTATAATAATTTAAGAACTAAAATACAGAAATTGGATGCTTTAAAATGGTTTGGACATTTGCATCTAGGCACGTGTCGATTTCAATTCCAATATACTGTATTTTGTTCTTTATTGTCGTGATCTTGAAGGAGGTATACATATTACATTGCATATAGTTAGGACAAACACGTGAGTGATTACTCGCTTTGTGTGTCATTCTTATCTATATTGAACACTTGCACGAATTGATCTTAAGGGCAAAACCCAATACAACATAAGGTGAGAAAGTCATTACCCTCCCTTAACCTAAAAATCACTTCCCCACTCATACAACTCAAGCCTTAATAAAAATTGCTAGACGTTGGCCTCTAGGACATCTCGTACTCATTTAAGAGATTGACTAAGGGGAAAGTGGTTAGAAGTGACTCTTGTCAAATCGGTGTCGAAGATTGGGGATTGAGAGGCGAAAACTCAAAGAACAGTGGTTGGCATAATTAGGCCCATTGCTCCGGTAAGGATACCTCCCACTGATCTTGCCCCTACCTAGCCGATTAACTCGTGATCAGATTCTGACAATGTACCCCCGTGGACAGTCTAACCAGTTAGAAGTCGTCTAGGTCTAAGTCAACCCTAGCATAGCATAGGCTTTTTCTTTTTCTTTTTCTTTATTTGTTTGTTTGTTTGCTTGTTATTTGTAAATTGTGAAATGGATTTTAACAACAACAATTTTTTCAATCCTAATATGAATCTATATTTCACCCTGACCTCATTTGACTCGGATAACCTTGACCCGGCTATGTACAACATGAACCAACCATATATGCCGATTGGGATTATCTGACTCAGTATACGCCCTAGTCCCAATACTATGAACAAGGCTGGAATAACCATTACCACTCTTCATAGAGTCAGTGGGATACAACTCTCCCGAGTCATATGGTCAACCACCTTACCGACATCCAGTTCATATACTCCTTCTCCGAACAACCATTAGAAGAACCAATTGACTGGGAAAAGAGGATCGATACCTTAAAGGAACTCGAGCGACAAATTCAAAATCTAGAAGACTCAAAATCCCATCAAAGTTTTAAAATCCAAGATCCTTACTCCATTTTCAAGTCCCACAGCAAGAAGAACATACCGACTTCGAAAAGCGTACGGAATCCATGATTCAATTCCAAAGCGATCCTTTCAATATGTAGAAGCTAAACTTAGTCGATTGGAAAGCATGTGTAGAAATAAGGAAACTCTCCCTACCCAATCTTTGACTACTCCTAACACTTCTAATCATATTGATGAAAATCAAGAATCATGAAATCTTAAAGACTTTGACCAAGATTCAATTTCACCACAAAACCTTGAACTTGACCAATATCAACCTATTGACAAATTGGCAAGTTTTCATTTCAATGAACTTGAATATGAATGTGAACCTGACCCACAACTCTGTGATTCAATTACAATTTTTGAATCTATGTTGACTCCGACATCCTTACCCAAGTTAGATCCATTGACCGAGCCAACATTGATTCCTGTATCCATGGATTTTGAAATTTAACCACTTCTTTTGGATAGTCACATTTCATTGATGGGAACATATATGAAATTAAATCTTTGATTTGACTCAATTCTTGAACCTAAACCGACTCTCGAACCCAAAGTTGATTTTTCCGAGTTAGTATTGGTTCCCGAACTTTTCATTTCAAAGACCAAATCATCCATTCCACAAAATCACATTCTATTGCTGGACCAAGGTATTGACCATAATGACTCAGTGATGATCTTCCAAGATTGGTCATGTAAAGGGAATAATTTTCATGGTAGGATTTTGCATGATCCTATTAAAATTGGGGATTGTAAATATGTAGATAAAAAAGAGGTCAATAAAGGTGGATCCGTGAGCCATCACATTATCTTGATTGGGTAGCAATACTTGGCCCAATCAGACCACCACCAGAACCACCACCATGAGATAATTTTTCTTCCTTTCCATTTATTCATGTATATACATATTCACGATGCATTGAGGACAATGCATGAGAAAGTGTGGGAGAGGGTTTACTGATAAAGTTTGTTTTAAATTTTCTTTCTTTTACACTTTGTTTTAGGAAATTTTTAATTTTTTATATAAAAATTCTTTTTATACAGTTTTACAAAACTTTATGAAATATGAGAAATAGTTTTGATTTAGTTTTAAGAAAATTAAGATTATCTTAGGAATCAGGAAGACCTAATATGATTTTTACACCGAGTCAAAATAATAGATCTTGTTTAAATTTTAGGATAAGAAAGTAAGATTGGGAAGATAATTTGATCTTGAATTTTTTGCCTTAGATATATGCACTTCGCACAATTTTTTGGGATTGAAACAAAGACTAAAAATGTCATAAAAATATTTAAAAAATGATGATAATAAAAATCACTTATTGAAGTTGGGTAATTATGCCTTAGGAAGCATGATTATTCATGCCTAAAACAGTGAAAAAAATAAAATAATCCCCTTTAATTTTGTTGCCATGTTTACTCGAGTCCTTAAGTTCGAGGGATGTTTTTCATCTGGTGCCCTAAAACTATCTGGTTTAGGAGTCACCGACTAAAAGCTCACTACCTGAGTAAATAAGAAAGTCTAAGAAAACTAAGGGAAGAAAAAAATAATAAAGAAAAAATAAATATACACAAACCAATGGCATGAAAGTTAGAGTCGATATCCTAAAAGTCTTCATAGTTCACAAAGTGCATATTTTTTAAGAGTTTTACGAAAGATTAAAGAATCGATTCAATTTTAAACTCTCACATTTAATTTATAACAAGATTTTGTATTTAAACTTAGTTTAAGAAAGAATAATTTCTGGTTAACCTATGATCTTAGATCACTTAAATTTTCGCAAAAATATTTTAACACTTTTCTCTATTTCAAAATGCGTTTTCAAAATACTAACATTTGATTTCTGTCTTTATAGATTTTGTGGGTGTAATCCGCTAAAAACCCTCAGGGACAAAACTCCTCCTCTAAGGGAAACCTAGAAGTTTAACGGCTTGTTGCACATGCTCAGTGCAATCGCGTCACCTGCGAAAGTGGTGTAATAATTTTGTTAGTTTTCTGTGTTACTTGGGATGAGCAAAAGATAAGTGTGGGGGTGTGATTAGTCTCTAAAATTGCATATTTCATACCATATCTTCACATTTATTTAATATTAAATTTTGTTAATAACACCTGTCGTGTATGTTTCTAGGTCCATGGCATGAAATGAAGAAGCCCAAAAACCCATTTAATTGGTGATTAAAAGCCTACAAGAATAGCTATTGATCTTGGAAGGTGGTTTCGTCAAAACCGGGTGCCCAAATCCAGATTTCAGGAAGTACAGCCGACAGGGGGACAAGCGGGGAGCACGCACCGCCCTAGGATTGCTGCGAAAATGCGTCAATTGCCGCGTTGTGTGGAGCCACGCATCGTTAGTTGATGCGTGGCTCCGTACATCTCCTCTGGTGCCCTGTTCGCCTATAAATACCCTGAGATTTCTAGAGCATCAGGAGAAGGAGTTTTGTGGAGTTTTTAGGATAGTTTTTAGGGTTTTCTTCTATATGTTATAGTTTTAGGGTAGTTTAGGTTAGTTGTTCTTCTTCTTCCCCCTTGTATTTTTCATTTCTTTTACATTTTGTGATAGGAGAGAGGTAGTACATGAGTGGAAAGAAAGAGTGCTTGTAATGGAAGGTAACAATTTATGAAAGGATCTCTCTTATCTCTTCTTGTTTTCTTCTCTCTAACTCCTTTTACATGCTTAACTAATTTTCTCTCATGGCAACTAACTACTAACCACTAACTTGCTAACTTCTTACTTGATAATCCACATAAATCTAATAGCCTCTACTTGGCCTTACTCTTGCAAGAGCCATTGATGACTTATGATGATGGATTCTAACACTCTAACATCCTAACTCTCTAACAAGCTAGCATTACTTTATTCCATACTTGTTTTTGTTTAGTTTTGATGGTTTAAGTGTAGCTTACACTTGTTTGTTAAGTTTGGATGTGATGAGTTATCTTATGGGTCATGCTTTGAAACGCTATTGAACCAAAGACTAGTGATGGTCAAGGATACATGTGAGACAACTATCACTAAGAGGTTAGCATGGTTAGTGGAGCCATTAGTAGTTAGCAGCCATGGGTTTTCTTTCCTTTTATCTTATTTTAGAAATAATTACAAAAATCACAAAAACCATATTTTCTATGTTTCCCACTTCTTTGTTTTCACTATACTCTTCTCTTTCCATTCTTTGTTTTCTTTTTTTCATTCTTTAAAATATTGAAGAAACTTTAACACACACACGTGAACATTCCGGAAAAGCTTCTATCGCTTCCCGTCCCTGTAGATTCGACCCGTTTAGCCTCTATGCTATAACGGAAGTATCGAGGAAGCCAAAACACACACTTTTAACTTGTGATTTTAAAGCATACACTTTTCGTGCATGTTTTTCCTCGATTACCAATAACGTCCTAAAATATGTGGATCAGTCGGAGTCTCTTTGCTTGACGTATGATCAACTCCAAAAAAGGAGGCCTAAACTTTCGTGCTGCAAAAAATCATAATTAACCTATGTTTTAATATGAAAACAAACATTTTAAAATTACTTTGAAAGAGATCAATCATTCAATGGTCTTAATTGTTGGATTTTTTGAATTAAAATAAAAGGAAAAGCTTTCATTTCAAAATTTATTTTACCAAGTCAACTTTGACCAAGTCTCAGGATCTAAGTCAGTTGAGAAAATATCTCAACTGCTCGGATTTTCTATTGGAGTTGTTACAATAACTTGGGATCTAAGGCTATAAATAGATCCTCACTCCAATAGTAAGGAACACAACTCATTTCTTTTTTTTCATCTTAAAAGAAAACCTGAATACTACTCTTCGTGAGAATGGCTTCAGCGTTAAAAAAATTTTATCTTCATTTTTCGGCAACTTCTTCATTTGAGCAGAGGCTCTGTCTATAGGCCCGGGCTGAATGCTGGTGAATTCAGGGATCCTTCACCGTTAGGGGATAAGGTCGACTCAACGTCTAGACAAGGAGACATGCTTTTGATCCTTTAGGGCAGCGACATTGCGACGAAATTCCCAGGCCAGATTCCTTTTATTTTATTTTAAACTATAATTATTGTTTCACGCTAGAATAATTGTTGTTGTGTCTTAATTTAATTTTGTAAGTATATTGCATTTTAAAAAATAGTAAAAAATTTCAACAATCTAAAGGATCAAAATTATATATATACTTTTTCCTATTTCATTCAATCTATTTCCTATTTCATGCAAATTAATTGAATCTAGAAGACAATAATAAATTCAGATCCAAATAATTGTATTGCATTCTAGATACTTCTGATGATAGCCTTTCTCAACTCTATATATGTATGTGTATTTATGATTTAAATATGCACTTAATAGTACATGACAGCTTTTGTATATGACAACAGTATTGATAATGTTAATAGACATCTAACCAAATGTGTGTTGTATTCACACCTCAATTTGTTTGCCTAATTCTTATGTTGTTCACTTTGATTTCAATTCTAATTCTTTTATTGTTTTCAGAAGGGCATGCTTATAAAAGATACTATTTTGAGGGATTTTAATTAAATTGGTGTGTTTAATTTCTTATTGAATTTTTTGCCATCACATGTTGCGCTTTCTTTAATTTATGTTTATGCAAACACACTTTTGGTATACTATTATTCAAAGTCAATTGACAATTATTTACTTATGCTATGTTGAATTAAGTTTTCTACTGTCAATTCTAATCTTACTATTAATTTTACTATGCAAGCATTTGTCCTCTTGACTTGCTATTAAGTTTGTTAATGTTCTAAATTTCATGAATGTCTTGAAATCCATCTTTCTTGTTAATGGGTCCTTTGATTAATAATTTTGCATTATTAATCTATCATCATATTGTTTCTTTTGAGTATTGCTATTGGTTTCAAATTAACTAAAAAATAAAATAAAATAATTAATAAAAAATAGTCTGAGAACTTACGGGTCTGAAACTGTTAGGAGTTCTGTATAATAAACTAGTAGTCCGAGTAGTATCTTATATAGTCATGATCTTTTTTCTTTAATTTTATTGTTTAAACTTCAGCGAATAGCTTTATGTATCTCGAATTCTTGAAAGTTCGAAGTTTTGTTAATGTTAACAATTGAAAAATTCACACATACCCAACTACAACAGAAACTAACAAGAGGAAGAGAAGATCTGATAACTGCACATTAATGCCTTTTAATATTCATCAAAAGAAGAGAAGCGATTTTTTAATTTTTGTTTTACTGATTAGCATGTGAATCATAGTTTTCTTATTGTCATAGTTTATTACTCTTCATTACATAGAAAACTGAAATTTGTATGAATAGTTCTTTATAGAAATTTTTCTATGACCCTAGACAAATATTATCCGACTACTAATTAGATTTGCGCTGTTTAAAATTTATGTTACTAATTATGAGAAATTATTTGTTTGGCTACTTGGGTTAATGCTCAGACTTATTCTCTTTATTGTTCCTAATTAATCTCATTTATTTATCGCTAGTTACCTGATTATATAACCTTGCCTTGTTATATAGCTACATTAATTTACTATAATTTAACCAATTAGTCAGTTTATAGATTTATTGGATCCTATTAACATTAGAATTAAATGATATCAATTACGATTTTAGATGCTATTGAGTTCCTCTGGCTATCTCAGTTTGTAAACAAAATGAATAAATCCATATGCCTTTGCAACAAACACCCTGCTTGTTTTAAAATTTATATATTTGTATTACACCTAGACTTGCATGTTTTATCTTCAATTTACTGAATGAATAAATTCTGATACTTTATTCATTTATTTGTTGCTTCATGCGTTGGATAAAGACACATTGAACACTTCATCTAAGGAGATGTCAACTTTTTATATATATGTATGTTAATTTTGTGCTTAAATTACATGTTATAATTAGTTTGAGTTCCTTTAAAATAGCTTGCTACCCTTGTTTTGAATTCTAGCTTATTCTGCTATATATCCAGCTAGGTTATATTATTTTTACAAATTGAAACTAAGTAAGATACCCTACATCTTCTTTTTTGCATACCATAATTTAAAAGCTACCAACATAAATCTATATTCTTATATTTTAAATATTATGAATACAGAAAATATGGTAGAAATCTTCCTATCATTTTGGCAAACTTAGAGTACAATAATATTATTTGTACACTCTTAATGTAGCTGAAATAGGCATAAGCTTTGAGTATCTTTAGATCAATTGAATAAGAAAATTAAAGGGTAAATTAGTTCCTCAAAATTACGTATAATTGGTGTTTAACAAAGGAAGGGTACTCAACGTGCTTCTATAATTAAGGAACACCAAGAGCAGAGAAAACCTCCCACCTGAGTTACGCCGACCTGTCCAATTAGACTAATAAAATTGATGTTTTGACTAACCCAATAATTTTAAGATCTTTTATTAAATATATCATCAGCCTTTATTCACCATAACTTAGAAGTTATGTTGTTTATGTTATAACCCTAACTTTACCACATTTAAATCTATTTAGGATTAACCATGATTACAAATTATGGTTAGTTCAAGCTTTACTATCTTTCATTTTGAATCTGATGTAAATAATAATCGGACCATGCTAAATTAGGTAGAATTAGAATTCTAGCCATGTACAGGATGATGAATAGCCAAGTGTTGATTTGGTGCTCCCCATCTAACTTTAATTGGGATCTAATAAAGCTAGATTGCCTAAAATGAAAATTTCTATAATATAGTATTATAATTGAGATAAAGAGTCTACCTCCTAATCTCATTATTATTTTGAACATTTTCCTTAACTTATAATTATCAAGTTTGGATTTGACTCTATTTAGATTTTTAGAAATCAGATTTCAAATTGACTTTACAAACTAAATTTTTCTCTAACCAAGTTTAAAGATAAATTAAATATCTATTTTGATATTTTCAAATATAGTTTTAATTGTTGAGAATTCGGGATTCTTAGTTATAAATTTTAAATCTTATTCTTATTACATTTCTAAAATTTGAAAAGTTACATATTTTAATATCTAGAGTAATAAAACAATTTTTTTTTGAAATTACTTTGTAAGTAAAAATATTCTCATTTCACTGCTTCCTTTTATTCAATGAGATATTTATTATTCGAACTATATTAAGTTAAAACTGTTAGCTTATTATACTTATTAAAAATATATTCATAACTAAAAAATTTATACACCTCTTATTTAAGTGTTTTCATGATTTAACTATGAGAATATTCTTATAGTTGCAAAAAAATATTAAAACTTAAAATTTTGTTTATTCATGAAATTATGTGTGTGTGTGTGTGTATTGACACTATAAGTGCATCATTTTATAGTAAAATATATTGAATGATTTATATATTTACATAATCATGCACTTCAAACATTTCTTTAAATTATGAATAATTTTTGAAATTATTTTAAATTATTTTGAAGATTTTAAATCTGACATTTTTCAAAACTAAAGATCTATGATGCATACATTTTATGCATGTATTATTTATGAAAGTATGAACATGCTGCATGTACAAAGAAAAAATTATATTCTATGTCCTAATCACTAAGTTAAGACAATGGTGATTTGTTAAGATGAAAATTCGGATGCTCTTAATAATATAAAAGGTAAGGCAAATTAGGATGCTTTACTATCTAGTAAAACCAATTGCAGCCATCTTATAAGATATCAAAATCTCATCTGTGGCATCATCAATGTCTTAATAAAGTGAATAGAATAGATAATAAATATTTTCTCTAGTACATGCATAGTTCTTAATGTTTTGATCAAGTATATGCTTAAACTATTTTTTTCAGATATATCTGAATTACATGTTAAAACTTAAACTTTGACTCTAAGTGCACTCTATGACATTTGACAAACATAAATTTCTTGACTATTTTTTAGTATGCACACACACACACACACATACCTTAAATATTTGAATAGTCAAATACAATGTATATATGATTTATCATAAAACATTATGGTATGATTTGTTCGTTTTGAAACTAAAGCTACAAGAAAAACTTTATAACTACCTTATGATTCCTAATGGGGGAGACTCTGACAATTTATCCAAAGACTTTATAGGTCCAATAAAAGGTGTCAATAGTCATAATAATGTGGTCATGAAGAGTTAAATCTCTGACTGTCACCACTTGAAAATAAAAAACTGTCAAGCCATTTGTCTGACCCTAAAAAACATAAAATCATTCTGACTAAGGGTCTTTTTAGGAACATAGTCCTAGTTTCATTGAGGGAGATGTGGTTAAGCCATAGTATAGTTCACAGAGCAGCGGGAACCTAACCTACTTGATTAGGAGCTAGTTCCATGAAAGAAGTTCAATATGGTATTAACAAGCTGGACTTGTGATATTCATATGAAGCATCAATCCGAATATATTTATATCCTATATATAGCGTTGTAGCTACTACCCTTCTCTTTGGTGACGATGCTCTTCTGATATAGCTAGCTAAGGATAAGTTAGACTCTTAATGAGTTCAACACATATAGTGTGAAAAGTGTAATATCCAGCTGTAATACCCTTAGAGGACTTACCTACGTGAGAGGATCCGTGATGGCGTAGTGGGGGCCAGGGCTGACCCATAAAAACTCTAATGAGTCAGTTATTGTGAGCATGGCCTTTAACGCTCAACCCGCTCGCTCAATAGATGAAGACTTATTGTGTATGTATTCTATCAATATCTGATAAAAGAGGCTAGTTCCAGGCGTAGTCCACTATGTCTCTTAGATGGCGATAAATTCACTAAAGAAGGTTCCAGGCGCATTCCACCTATCCTGAATTCACAGTATGATGTTGCCCGATTTTATTTGTGTTTTATGATTTGATGATTTATTTTTTATGTATCATTATTATTTGGTTTTATCTTCCGTGAAACTCAAGCTTTTGGGGGATTGTTGGATTTTTTCAATTAAAATAAAGGAAAAACTTTCATTTCGAAATTTATTTTACCAAGTCAACTTTGACCCAGTCTCAGGATTTAAGTCAGTTGAGAAAATATCTCAACTACTCAATTTTTCTATTGGAGTTATTACAACAACTTGGGATCTAAGGCTATAAATAGAGCCTCACTCCTATAGTAATGGAAACAAATCATTTCTCTTGTTTCATCTTAAATGAGAACCTAAAGATTATTCTTTGTAAGAATGGCTTCAGTGTTCAAAGAATTTTATCTTCATTTTTCTGGGCAACATCTTCATTTGAGCAGAGGCTCTGCCCACGTCCTAGACTGAGTGCTGGTGAATTCGGGGGATCCTTTACCGCTAGGGGACAAGGTCAATTCAACGTCTGGACAAGGAGACAGGATTTTGATCCTTTTGGGTAGCAACATCGCGACTGCATTCCCTAGGCCAGATTCTTTTTGTTTATTTTAAACTATAATTGTTGTTGTATCCTAATTTAATTTTGTAAGAATATTGCATGTTTTAGAAAATAGTATAAATTTCCAACATCAATTACTGCATGCAGCTTGTTATAAACGTGATTTAACATCAGTTTCTTCTAATTAAGCAATCATCATCTTCTATTTGGAAACATTTTGGCTCTCATATGTCATCTCAATCTCATTGTTCAGGCATACTTGTTCTTTGCAGGGACTCACTTGTGATTTGATGTTTATAATTTGATAAACCTCTATATATGGTATCATTCATTGATTTATGTTACTTCTCTAATTTTTTTAACATTAGATTGTAGCCGAACTTGAAACTAAGATTCTTAAAAAACCACCCTCATTTCTCACTGGCGATGCTTCACTAACTAATAATAGTAGAATATCTGATTATGTAAATAAAAATATGGGTGTACTTAAAATTGGGTTATGGGTGGGATCTGACGTGACCCTGACCTGCTAGAATATAAATATATTACTCTCAATTTTCACCACAGTTTCAGAGTTTTTGTGTAATAGAAGGGATTTTAATATGATATTAGAGTAATCCAGGTTCAATTCTCACTAGGTGCACGTTTAAAAAAATTAAAAAATAATAATATTAAAAAATTATCGCTACACAAAAAGCCCAGATTTTAACCCACAAAAGGTCTCTCAACTTGGAGCGGCATGCTAGAAATATAAATATAGCGCCCTCAACTCTTACCCTTAACCCTTACCACCTTCGAAATTTTGATATAATGGCGAGGACATTAATAAATCCAACTTGATTTCTTTAGAAGTTGGTTTCTTTTAGGAGAACCCAGAGTAGGAGGCATGCCAGGTTAGGCCTCTTTGGCTACAATAGTTAGTAGATTGGAGTCAAAGAGCAACTCCAAAAAAAGTTGGGATCATTGGAGCAAGAGTTAGATATTTGCCCCAAAAGTTAGGGGACAAAGTGCATATATACTTTTTTTTGAAAATTTCAACTTACCCTCTACACTTCTCATAAATCGAAGAGAAAAGCTTGTTTGGTAAGCGCTAGGGATTAATAGAAACCATCTCTTGTAGTCAAACAAGACCTTATAGACACGGGCACACAAACACTATTTCTCTCTCCCCTCTCCCTAACTGACACTTCACATGTTTAGGATTTGATTAATTTAGTTTTTCAGTTATAGAGATATAATTATTGTGTTAGTGATCTAGTTGATATCAGTGATCTCGTACTTCAGAGTTTATAGTAGTTGTCAGATATCAGTTTCAATTATTAGTGATTAGTGCATAGTTGTTTTAGTGACTCTATATCTCTAGTATTCTGAGCAGATGTCAGTTGATTGCTAAAATGAAAGAACAATCAAAGAGTTTAAGAATTTACCGTGTAGCTTGTGGCTAATGGGTCGTGTCCACGAGGAGGAATGCGATGGAAGCTTTTCGGTGAATCGTTAAAAAACAAAGAATTGTGTTGTTTTTTTTTTTGGAAAAGAGAATGGAAAGAAAGAGATGATTAAAAGAGAAATTGCAACTTTAGAAAGGCTTTGGAGAAGATGATTTAGAAAAGCTCGAAAATTGTTTTGTTGATTATAATAAGAAAGAAAATCTGGGCTCACTATCTCACTACTCAATTGTTCATTCCTCTATTAAAATCTTAAGTGCCTCGAAGTGATCATAGGCAAAACTTAAAGTTAATTTTTAGAAAGTTTGAAGTAAAGCACATAAGATAGTTGGAAGAGTTCACTCTTTTCTTTGAAAAATCGTTTAGAATTAAATATTAAATCATCAAGCGCGAAGAAGTAAGAATGAAGTAAAAAAGTTCAAGAAACGTTCATGAAAGAAGTGAGAGTTTAACAATCCAAACCCATCCTCACGTGCCTTCAAGAATACTTTCAAAAGAAAGGCTTTAAGTCAGGCATGCAAATGATTCATTGGGTCTTTTTCTTTAAAAACAGAAGAGGAGAAGAACAGAGAGAGTTACAATAGTGAGCCCAGAAAACCGTTTTAGTTACTCATGGAAAATGAAGAAGAAAGCAAAGAAATATTGCAAGCCATACCGTACTACAAATGGAAGAAAAAGCGGCTCGACTCTTGCATTGATGTCACTTCAATCTTCAAGTACAAGCACTCAATTCCTTTCTCTCTCACAAGTTTTGATACTGGACTACAAATTAAAAAATAAGAATACAATTTAGTGCTAGCTAACAAAGAACCTAAACCTTAGAAAATAAACACAAATTCTAATCCTAGTCTTCGCTCATTTTGCTTTGCTGAAACCAGTATTTATAGGGAAAAACCAAAAGGGGAGGATCCCGGGAAGATGGGGGAGCAAACGCTCCCCAACAGAGTCCAACAAGCCGTAAACGCAGCTAGGGCCGCGTTTTCGCGTCCCTGGTGTGGCCAGATGGCCACACCCAGTTGGCTGGCTCTCCTGGTTTGGTATATTGGCCCAAAAGGTTACACTCTCCATTTATATAGTTTTGATGATAACAAAACATACAAAAGCTATTTGGTACTAATAAAGATTCTAGAATGAATTTCAGGTTTGTACAAGTCTTAATGGCTTTAAGCATGTTGCAAGGTTATTGGCGCTTAAAGCATATTGAAAGGTTGATGGCACAAGAGGACTCTTTCATAGGAGAGGAGGCTCTAGCTCGGCAACGCAGTTTTAGAGACACCTTCCTATAAAGTTTTTATATTTTTAGTTTGTAAAGAATAGTATATACGTTTGAAGCTCAAATACACACACATAAATTCAATACGTTGGTTTTTGATTTAATCGGTTTGGATTTCAAGTACATATATCGGGTTTTGGATTTGAACCAGTTTTACTTCTGCTGATCTGCTTGACACCCTTTTATAGTTGTTATCATAACTTTTTATTATTATATTAAAATAACATGATTTAACTTGCATTTCAAAGATAACTTTCAGATATAAATTTCTTATTCAATAATCATTTTCAGATTCAAATTTTAAAGATGTCAAATATTTGGTGAACTTGTTCTTATTCTGAAAATAGCTTACAATTTCTGTTTTGACACCTGTCAGTGTTTTATTGATAACTTTTAAATAAAAAAATGATATTAAGTTTATTTTAGTTGCATTAAAATGAAGACGTAAAGATCAACAAATTATTCCTATATACCTAATTCTGAATGCGAACGTTTACAGCCTAAAAAATGTGCTCAAAGTTGACCAATCTGCCAGATTGGCAGTAATGGCTAATTTTCTGGAGGCTGATTTTTAACATATTTCAAAATGTGTTTAAGTTTAAATAAAACGTGGTTAGCTGTATTAGAGGGTCAATTTCTTCCTCTTATATTCAGGTAAAACTTTTCTATGTTTACTCTTCCTAAATCCTATATAAAGGGGTCATTAGGGTAGGGGTTTCACAATAACAAATTCAAAGATCAAAAGTTTTGAGTTTCTTGAGAAAGAGCTTTTGTTTAAGTTTTGGGCTATTATTTCAAAAGTTTTCTGAAAATTTTGGTTCTTAAAATCTCTCTTCTATTTTATATTACTTACAAAACCTTGAGCTTCAATCTTATTATATTATTCTCTAGAGTTTTTGTAAAGAAAGTTTTCAAAGAGAGAGTTTGTGGTCTTTTGATCACCAAGTGATTATTGTATTTGTGGCTCTACTACCTCTGGGACTAGAGGAGTGTGTTTGAGGAGTTGGCTACTCACTTGTGATTGTAATTCTTTGTGAAAGCTATAGTGGTCGAAAATCCTACTGGGTGAAGGCGGGGACGTAGAGCTGGGTGCTCGAACCTCGAAACAAATCTCTGTGTTTGCGATTGGTTTACTTGTTTTATTTACTTACTTTCCATTCATTCTTATATTGTCGATCAATACTCTCACAATAAGATTGCATTGCGCACCTCAAACTCTTATCTAGAGGAATCACGAGGAAGGAGTTCAGAGCCCTTCAGGGGTATTCGGCTTCTAGTCTTGTTTCGGGTGATCGTTGCATCATAACATCTTAAATTTGTGCATTAATTAGCTTTATCGTCTATTCACCCCCTCTAGGTGATTTCAATTGGTATCAGAGCCACGCTCATGTTATTAGGTTTAACCACCTAGGAGTGAGATCTTGGCTAGCTAATCTTAGATTTGCATTTGCATACTTTTTGTTTATACACACTTATGGATGCCCTTGCCCCTCCCATGATTAATGTTTGTGACTTTGAAATATGGAAGATTAGAATGAGTATTTATTTAAAATCCCTAGGTTGTTATGTATACCTTGCTGCTACCAAGGAATCTTTTATTAGTAATAGCAAGTATAAAATGGCTAATGCTCAAGCCGAAGGGCTATTAGAAACTCACTAAGTAAAGAATATTTATCTATGATTCTCATTGTGATTCCGCCTTTGCAGTGTGGAAACATTTTGACCTCTCCGAGCTTCTTCAAACACAAATCAATATGGAGAAAAAATCAAGTAGAGAAGAATCTGACCATTCATGGTCCAAGGGAATGACTCCCTTGAGGTATATTCGGAAACTCAACTAGATAATAGTGTTAGTTCTTCTTGTGGTGATTATATAGATGCACATGCTTTATATGAAGAACCATCTATAGTTAGTGAAAAATTGCAATCAAAATATATGGTTTTGAAAAATAAAAATTCTAAATTAAAATAAGAAAATAAAAACTTGCTTTCTAAGGTTGATTTGGTTTTGCAGAAAAGGATGAGATTTCAAATGAAAGGGACTCATAGAAATCCCAACTAGATCTTGCCCTAAATGAAAATGAGTTTTTGAAAAATAAAAATGATTGTAATGATATTTAAAGAAAAATGAAAACTTGTCTTTAAAACTTGATTTTGTTGTATAAGAGAATGATTCTTTAAAAATAAAAATTGATTCTATTTCAAAAGATTTAGAAGTTTGTTTAAATGAAAATGAGCCTTTGAAAATTGATATTGATTCACATATTTGCCATGCTAGTGTAGCTTTACCATCTAGCTCACCAATTGTATGCATCTTTTCTTCCACAATTGAAAATGATATTTGTATCCTAAAGAAGAGTGTGGATTTTTGGGCTCCACTATGAGCCAATGTGCTTTGAACCATACACGCTTGGAATCTTTGGTTCAAAAGAAACAAGTTTCATCTTTGCATGCACACCATCCACGGCATACACATGCTCCCCACGGTCACACCCATCACATGTATGCTCATGTGTACACTTGTACACATTGTGGACTAAGGGCCACCTTGCTAAATTCTGTTATGATCGTTTAAAATGATTCTAATTTAGCAACTAAATTTGTTTGGGTTAGAAAGGTACTAATCCTTATGGACCCAAAAGAGTATGGGTACCAAAGACCACCCTATTGTATTTGATGTAGGTGTGGGCTCTCGCATGACGTGAGAGTGATGGTGTCTTAAGGTGGATGTGTTTCGAGCCTAAAGATGACATTTGGATGCATCACTTTCAAGGGAAATTTGGTGGGAGGACCACCTTGGTTTGGAGAACTAGAGAGGAGCTTCATCGGTTTTGGTATCGATCTCTAACTCCCGTTATATTTACATGCTTTCCACATTATTGAACTTTAGCATGTTTTAATTAGTATGTTAAATGCCATGATTATTAGACCATTGACATGTATGTATAGCATTGAGATCACCCATGTTTATATGGACCCATACTTAATGTATTCTCACCATTGTTTAGCTATTATGTATATCATAGATCTAATGCATGTGCATTTGTCATAATGATCATATATATGTCTATGAGTTTTTGTTTTCTATGCTTCATGATTTGGTACATGTTTGAATGTTAGTTTTCATAAGACTTGGATATATACTTGTACAACTAATGAGCCACAAATAGATTATTACATGTTTGTGCTTGAACGCTTATTTGTACTTATTAGATATACTCGTATAGCCTAGTTTTGATGATTCATGCATTTTAACTTGTATTCTTCATCTTGGACATGTTTTATGATCATGTGTTTTCAATTCATGTATATGTCTATTTTGCCAAATCTTAAGATATACATGTATACCCCTTGAGTCATTTACTTTTCATGCAAATCTTTATTATTGACTCAATTGTGTTTAGGGATATGTATGTATACTTCTTGCTTTGTCAAAACATACATATGCCTTGAAGTATAAATTGTTTTAATGAAAATTTATTTTTGACAATTTCATGTTTAAAGGAAATTAAAAATTGAGCTAAATTGACTATTTCATGATTATGTCTTTTACACAAAAACTTGTACACTCAATTACTTATTGGTTTCTCATGATTTTGTTTTCATGAGTCATATATGAGCTTTATATCTTTGAGTGTCAATTATTGAGTGATTTTCATGTTTCATGAAATATTTTTGTTTTATTCCTTGCTTGAAGGATTTCGTACTAGTTTTTAATTTTTCTTAAAACTAGTTCTATTCTTCAAATGGTAAAGTTTTCAAACTATGCCTATTTACTTTCAAATCATAATTTTTGAAAACCCCTACCTTTTAAGGGCGGTTGGTTGGGCGACCATGCCTTGTATGTTCATATTGAAAATAATTTAAACATGTGCATGAAATGGGTGGTAGGTAATATGAGTTATACACTTGATCTTATTATTGTTTCAATTGGTATCATTGGATCGTTTCAATTGGTATCAGTATTGACATTCTTTTTCTATACTCATATATGTTTAATTTGTGCTCAAGGATATATCAAATTATGTTTGCTAAGCTTGATTTAGTTCATCATGTCAATTATTTTTAATTAGCATCTATTACAAGCTTATGCATTGTTTCTTTTAGTATTTCATAAAGGGAGAGAAAATTCTTGTTTTTAAATTGGTTTTATATAAAATTGGTATGGTTGTAAATTCAATTTATATCAGTTTTCATTTCAAATTAGTATCTTACTCCCATCATTTATGATGCAAAATACTTTGGTTTGATATATGCTAACATTTCAATATTAGTATCAATGATCTTAAATTGGTATTATTCTCTATTTGTATCCTTATTGTAAAATGATTTTAGTGTTTCTCTAAAAATTTGATTTTTACCTTTAATTGGTATCAATATTTTTCAATTGGTATCAATATGTTTATCAAAAATTTTAAATTGGTATAAAAAAAAAACTTAAGTTTTGATCTTTAAGATTTGATGATATGACAATTGATTGTTTTTTTTCTTAGCCCCTTTGTTGATGAATGACAAAAAGGGGAAGAGATATTTGAGTTTATGTATGCATATATGCATGTTTATATCTTGTTTATGCATATATTTATTTATGGGTTTCCTAACCTTTTTGATGTATGACAAAAAGTGGGAGAAAGTATTTGTAGTTTCATGTTTTGGTTTCATGTGTGTACATGTTTAACTCATATATGTTTATTATATGTTTTATACTTGATAATAGAGCATCATTTGAGGGGGAGTTTTTACCTCCCTTATATATTGTGTATAACTTATATGTTTTGTCATCATCAAAAAGGGGGAGATTGTTGGCCCAAAAGGTTACACTCTCCATTATATAGTTTTGATGATAACAAAACATACAAAAGCTATTTGGTACTAATAAAGATTCTAGAATGAATTTCAGGTTTGTACAAGTCTTAATGGCTTTAAGCATGTTGCAAGGTTATTGGCGCTTAAAGCATATTGAAAGGTTGATGGCACAAGAGGACTCTTTCATAGGAGAGGAAGCTCTAGCTCGGCAACGCGGTTCAGAGACACCTTCCTATAAAATTTTTATATTTTTAGTTTGTTAAAGAATAGTATATACGTTTGAAGCTCAAATACACACACATAAATTCAATACGTTTGGTTTTTGATTTAATCGGTTTTGGATTTCAATACATATATCGGGTTTGGATTTAAACCAGTTTTAGTTCTGCTGATCTGCTTGACACCCTTTTATAGTTGTTATCATAATTTTTATTCTTATATTAAAATAACATGATTTAACTTGAATTTCAAAGATAACTTTCAGATATAAATTTCTTATTCAATAATCATTTTCAGATTCAAATTTTAAAGATGTCAAATATTTGGTTGAACTCTGTTCTTGTTCTGAAAATAGCTTACAGTTTCTGTTTTGACACTGTCAGTGTTTTATTGATAACTTTTAATACAAAATGATATTAAGTTGATTTTAGTTGCATTAAAACGAAGACTTAAAGATCTACAAATTATTCCTATATACCTAATTCTGAATGCGGACGTTTACAGCTTGAAAAATATGCTCAAAGTTGACCAATCTGCCAGATTGGCAGTATGGCTAATTTTCTGGAGGCTGATTTTTACATATTTTTAAAATGTGTTTAAGTTTAAATAAAACGTGGTTAGCTGTATTAGAGGGTCAATTTCTTCCTCTTTTATTCAGGTAAAACTTTTCTATGTTTACTCTTCCTAAATCCTATATAAAGGGGTCATTAGGGTAAAGGTTTTCACAATAACAAATTCAAGATCAAAAGTTGAGTTTTTGAGAAAGAGTTGTTTAAGTTTTGGGCTATTATTTTTAAAAGTTTTCTGAAAGTTTTTGGTTCTTAAAATCTCTCTTCTATTTATATCACTTATAAAACCTTGAGCTTCAATCTTATATATTATTCTCTAGGGTTTTGTAAAGAAAGTTTTCAAGAGAGAGTTTGTGGTCTTTTGATCACCAAGTGATTATTGTATTTGTGGCTCTATTACCTCTGGACTAGAGGAGTGTGTTTGAGGAGTTGGGTACTCACTTGTGGTTGTAATTCTTTGTGAAAGTTATAGTGGTCGAAAATCCTTCTGGGTAAAGGCGGGGACGTAGAGCTCGGTGCTCGAACCTCGAAAACAAATCTCTGTGTTTGCGATTGGTTTACTTATTTATTTGCTTACTTTCCATTCATTCTTATATTGTCGATCAATACTCTCACAACAAGATTGCATTGCGCACCTCAAACTCTTATCTAGAGGAATCACGAGAAAGAAGTTCAGAGCCCTTCACGGGGTATTCGGCTTCTAGTCTTGTTTCGGGTGATCGTTGCATTATAACATCTTAAATTGTGCATTGATTGCTTTATCACATATTCACCCCCCTCTAGGTGATTTCATGGTAAATATCCCGTATCTTCTTCTGATTTTCTTGTTTCTGCTCCAAAAGTTAACGAAACAGCCTGTGATTGTTTGACTTCAACCGCTTGATTCAGGGAGGATTCTTCTCAACCTCTTAATATGCCAAGATTTTGCCCTGATTCCTTCATTTCGAATTTATTCTGAATTAATCAGAATTTGGTGGGCTTTTGGGCTTGTTTCTCTTTCTTTCTTTTAGTACATGGGCCTACATTTAACAAAGAAAAAGAAGACTTATTAATAGGATTTATTAGCTAAAAATTATGGTAAGGTGACAATGTAAATGCAATATATGTGACTAATCACACCCCCACACTATCTTTTGCTCGCCCTCGAGCAAAACATCAGACTAATTTTAATCAATTATTAGACCACTTTCGCAGGTCACTCGATTGTACTGAGCATGTGCAACAAGCCGTTAAACCTCTAGGTTACCCCTAGAGGACGAGTTTTGTCTGTTGGCCCAAGGTTACAATCACCCTTGTTTAGTGTATTTTGATGATTACAAAACATATTAGTTATTTGTACTAATAACAATTGTTGTTTAAGTGTGTTTCAGGTTTATTATCATACTAGAAGTACTCTCACTCAAATACAAGGCTTTGGACTCAAGACAATTCAATTTGGGCTTAAGTTGCAATATTGAAGATCAAGTGAAGATAGCCCACCTTGAAGAATAGCTTTGAAGTCCTTTAGAAGTTTGTAAGTTTAGTATGTTAAAGTTTGAATATAGGAAATTTGGCTCTAGGATTTGCACACACACTTATTTCATGTATTTCCTATGTTTTGAAAATAGTTTTTGAAAATGGTTATCTCTAAGTTTTATGCCTTAGTTTATATATACATGTACCAAAGCTTTATATCCAGAAAAACTTGTTTAAAACATGTGTATAAACTATTTTCTGCATAATACTTAGCTATATGTATTTTTAAAATATTTATCAAAATTTTCTAACTCAAAACAGCCCTGTTTTTCAGTGTCAGGCACCATCGGTCGACCGGCCCGGTCGACCGGCGCTGTGCCTGGACATGCACTGTTTGTGCATGTCCGTCGGTCGACCGGACCAGTCGACCGACAGAGAGCATTTTGCTCTCGGGAATTTTCGGTCGACCGGACCGGTCGACCGGTAGAAGGAAACTGTGTTTCCTCCTTTGGGTCGGTCGACCGGACCGGTCGACCGGGAGCCAACGGCTACTTCCAGCTGGCCTGGCGGTCGACCGGACCGGTCGACCGCCAAGCCTGCAAATTAGCAACGGCTCTTTCCTCTTTGGGATTTTCTGAAAATCTGTTTTCTTTTTCTGTTTTAACAGACTTTTGGAGAGTTGTTGGGGTGCTTTTGCAGGTTGAATTAGGTGAAAAGAAAAGTTTTTAACTTATTTCAACCCTATAAATAGAGGAGAAGTCTCTCCCTCTTCTCACTAAGAAAATTCCTCAAGTTTTGTTGTTTTCAAAAGAGAAAAGAAAATTGTTTGAAGCTTTCAATTCCTACTCTTTCAAGATTATTTTCAGTTGTGTTTGATTCTCTATATCACTCTACAACTGAAGTTTTCTCACCACACTTCATAGAGCCAAAAATCCTATACTCATTCTATAGTGAAGTTGTAAATTGAAGTGAGAGTGTTTGTAAAAGATTGAGAAAAAGTGTAGTGATCAAGTTGTGATCACTTTGTTCTTGTAATTCCTTCTTGTGGAGCAACCTCTTCGGTAGAGGTCCTTTGTATTCGGTGGAGCTCGGTGCTCGGTCTTCGGTAGACCAATTGTAAAAGCATCCTCGGTGGATAGTGGAAACCCTTCACGGAGGTGAAGGCGGGGACTAGAGCAAGTGTGCTCGAACCTCGAAACAAATCATCTTGTTTGCGATTGCCTTGCGTTATTCTTGCTTTACATTTCTCTTGCTTTATATTGTCTTGAATTATTTGCTTGAGAACTAACCCTCTACTTGTGCAATCTTGTCTTGTTTACTTTACTTGCTATACTTGTTGTGTTACATTGTGTGCATCTCATTTCTCATCATCATACTTGGCATGATCGATCACACCTCAATACAACACGATTGCATTGCGCACCTCTAACCCATTTTAAGGGGAATTGGGAGGAAGGAGTTCAGAACCTCGCAAGGGTATTCGGCTCTTAGTCGTGTTTTGAGAGATCGTTGCATCACTCATTTATTAAGTTAAAAAGATCATTAGATTAGCATTCACACCTATTCACCCCCCTCTAGGTGTTTTTCAATTGGTATCAAGCTTGGACTCTAGGATTTGGTTTAACCACCTTAGAGAAGATCCTAATTTGCTAATCATTCATTCATACTCATATAGTAAAAATGGCCGATGGAATTAAAACCCCTCCTAAGTTTGATGGACTTAACTTTCCCATATGGAAAGTTAAGATGACTGTGTTTTTGCAATCTCTAGGTAGCCGAGTTGCAAAGGCCGTGACTAAGTCCTTTAGTGTACCCCCCCGTGACGAATCCACTTGGTCCGAAATAGAGACTAAGGAATTCGATGCCAATGCCAAAGCTCACTATGCACTTCTACAAGCCCTTAATGATGATGACATATCTAGGGTTATACATTGCAAATCCGCATATGAGATTTGGTCACACTTGATAGTCACACATGAGGGGACCTCACAAGTAAAGAAGGCTAAGATTGACCTTCTTCGGTCTCAATATGAAACATTTTGCATGCAAGAAAATGAACCATAGATGATATGGTTACAAGATTACCAAGATTACTAATGGACTCTCTTCCTTAGGTGAAGATATCAACAATGATCAAAGAGTAAGGAAGATCATCCGGGCTCTTCCTCCTTCATGGGAAGTTAAAGCTACAACCTTGAAGGAACTCAACGACAATGAAGAGATGGAGCTCATAGGTCTCATTGGGAACCTCAAAACCCATGAGATGGAAAGGAAAGCAAGGGAGGACATGGCTCCTACCAAGAAGAAGACCATCGCCTTCAAGAGTCAAGCTACACACTCCGATGAAGATGATGAAGAAGAAGATGATGAGGAGCTCTCACTCCTTGTTAAGAATGTCCGGAGGATGTACAACAAGGCGAAGTACCAAGGTAGAAGGAGATGGCAAGGAGGCAAAGAAGAAAGAAAGATCATATGCTTCAATTGCCAAAACCGGGACACATTGTGGCGGAGTGTCCGGAAAAAGCAAAGCCTTCCACTTCAAAGAAGCCTTACAAGAAGAAGGCTATGAAGGCAACTTGGGATTCGGAGACCGAATCCGAAGAAGAGATAGACACCGCCAACATGTGCTTCATGGCCAATGAAAGCACAAGCAAGGTACTTTCCAAAGCCCAACGACGTAGAGGTTTGTGGTGTCTTGATAGTGGTTGCTCAAGGCACATGACTTGGGACATCAACAACTTTGCAACCCTATCAAGATATCATGAAGGTGGCACCGTCACCTTCGGAGATGACGCCAAGGGTAAAATCATCGGTATTGGTAATGTAAAACTTGGCACCTCTCCTTTAATTGAAAATGTAGTTTTAGTTGATGGCCTCAAGCATAATCTCTTGAGTGTTAGTCAACTTTGTGATAAAGGTTTTGATGTAGTTTTTGATAATTACTTGTAAAGTTATTGATAGAATTTCTAATGTTTGTGTATTTTCCGATTTTCGTGAAAGTAATGTTTATATGATTGATATGTTGAACATGTCTTGTAATATTACTTGTTTGAAAGCCCTCGATGATGACTCTTGGTTGTGGCATAGGAGATTAGGGCATATTTCTTTTGATCATATTTCTAGATTAATTCAAAGGAAATGGTGAAAGGTATTCCTTGCTTGAATTTTGAAAAGGACCGAGTTTGTGACGCATGTCAATTTGGGAAACAAACTAAGTCTTCTTTCAAGTCAATTAAGGATATCATGACATCACGTCCTTTGGAATTAATCCATATGGATCTATTTGGCCCAACACAAACCAAAAGTCTAAGTGGGAATAGATTTGCTTATGTTTTGTTGATGATTTTTCAAGATTTACATGGGTTTTCTTTCTTGAACACAAAAACCAAGCATTTTCGTATTTCCAAACTTTTAAGAAAAGAGTTGAAAAAGAAAAGGATTCTTTGATTTTGAGAATAAGAAGTGATAGAGGAGGTGAATTCATTAACCAACCCTTTACCACTTTTTGTGATGAACATGGAATAAAGCATGAACTTTCTTGTCCTAGAACTCCACAACAAATGGAGTAGTTGAGCGGAAAAAATAGAACATTACAAGAGATGGCTAGGACAATGCTAAGTGAATACGGTCTACCACATTATTTGTGGGCCGAGGCCGTTAATACATCATGCTACATATCTAATCGTGTTTTCTTATGTAAAAATACTACAAAAACTTCTTTTGAAATGTACTTCTCTAGAAAACCAAATGTTTCTTATTTCAAAGTTTTTGGATGCAAATGTTTTGTTTTAAATACAAAAGATAATTTGGGAAAATTTGATCCTAAATCTTATGAGGCTATTTTTGTAGGTTACTCAAATACTAGTAAGGCTTATAGAGTTTTCATTAGATCATCTTTGACTATTGAAGAGTCTATTCATGTTAAGTTTGAGGAATCTAACAAGTTTGTTAAGAATGTTGTAGAGATAGATGCATTGGATGAAGGCATGGAGAAAGTGACCTTGGAGGATGCTTCTACTATGGGAGACAAACCAAAGGATGATGAAGGAAGCAATGCTAAAGTGGAAGAGGCACAAGGGAATGAAAATCAAACACATGAGATGGAGCCTACTCAACCACTACCAAAGGATTGGAGATACAATCCACATCATCCCAAGGACCTCGTCATAGGTGAAGTATCAAAAGGGGTAACTACTCGCTCTAAAATTCAAGATTATTGTGGCCACTTTGCATTTATTTCACACATAGAACCCAAAAATGTGCTCGAAGCCGAGGCCGATTCATATTGGTTGCTAGCCATGCAAGAGGAACTCAATCTATTTGAGCGCAACCAAGTTTGGCACCTTGTTCCTAGGCCCCACGATAGACCAACAATTGGTACTAAGTGGATCTTTAAGAACAAGTTGGATGAATCGGGTAATGTAGTTAGAAACAAGGCTAGGTTAGTTGCCCAAGGTTACACTCAAATCGAAGGGATCGATTTTGAAGACCTTTGCACCCGTAGCACGGCTTGAAGCCATACGGATGACATTAGCATTTGCCTCATATAAAGATTTCAAATTATTTCAAATGGATGTTAAAAGTGCTTTTCTAAATGGATTTATTGAAGAGGAGGTGTATGTTGAACAACCCCCCGGGTTTGTTGATCCTACACATCCGGATTTTGTTTTTAAATTAGATAAAGCTCTATATGTTTAAAACAAGCTCCTAGGGCTTGGTATGAAAGACTTTCCTCATTTTTGATTTCAAATGGTTTTAAGAAAGGTAAAATTGACACAACTTTGTTTACAAAACATGTAGAAAATGACATTCTTATTGTGCAAATTTATGTAGATGATATTATTTTTGTTTCTACTAATGAATCTCTTTGCAAAGCTTTTGAGTCATGCATGAAGGACGAATTTGAAATGTCTATGATGGGGGAACTCAACTATTTCCTTGGACTCCAAATCAAGCAAAGGAAGGATGGGATTTTCATCAATCAAGCCAAGTACACAAAGGAACTAATCAAAAGGTTTGGGCTTGAAGGATCAAGAGTAAGCAAAACTCCCATGGCAACAACTACAAAGCTTGACAAGGATGAACAAGGTAAAAGTGTAGACATTAAACTTTATAGAAGCATGATTGGTAGTTTGCTTTATTTAACGGCTAGTAGGCCGGATATTATGTTTTCCGTTTGTCTTTGTGCACGTTTTCAATCTTGTCCTAAAGAATCTCACATAATAGCGGTTAAACGCATAATTAGATACCTTAAGGGCACTATTGAAATGGGTTTATGGTATCCTAAAACCAGATTATTTGAAATGAAGAGTTTTTTCGGATGCCGACTATGCGGGTTGTAGGGTAGATAGGAAGAGCACAAGTGGAACATGTCAATTCTTAGGTAATTGTCTTGTATCTTGGTCTTCCAAAAAGCAAAATTCGGTAGCCCTATCAACCGCCGAGGCGGAGTATGTTGAGGCCGGAGCTTGTTGTGCATAAGTTCTTTGGATGAAACATACTCTCCTTGACTATGATTTACACTTTGATCATGTTAAAATATTTTGTGATAATACTAGTACTATTCACATGACAAAGAATGCAAATCAACATAGTAAAACCAAACACATTGACATTAGGTATCACTTTCTTAGAGATCATTATGAGAAAGGTGATATTGATATTGATTATGTTTCTACCGATTTTCAACTTGCCGATATTTTTACTAAACCTCTAGATTATGCTAGATTTTCATTTATTTGTGGTGAGTTGAATGTTTGTATTATGGATTCTTAAATTAAAATGGTTTTTCAATTGTTTTGTTTTAACCCTTTTTGATGTATGACAAAAAGGGGAGAATAAGTTTGATACTACTAAAATAAGTGTTTAAGTTTAAACTTTCTAAGTTTGATACTACTATTTGAGTTTCATTTCATGAAGAAAAAGAAAGGTTGTGTTTCCTTGAGTTTTTGGACAAATACTATTGTGTTTGTTAAATGCTTTATGTATGCTTACATAGCTTTTCATATTCATGATAAATACATAGCATTGTTTGTCTGAGGGGAGCTTTCCAAGCTTTTCCTCCTTTATTTGTTTCAATAACCTATATGTTTTGTCATCATCAAAAAGGGGGAGATTGTTGGCCCAAGGTTACAATCACCCTTGTTTAGTGTATTTTGATGATTACAAAACATATTAGTTATTTGTACTAATAACAATTGTTGTTTAAGTGTGTTTCAGGTTTATTATCATACTAGAAGTACTCTCACTCAAATACAAGGCTTTTGGACTCAAGACAATTCAATTTGGGCTCAAGTTGCAATATTGAAGATCAAGTGAAGATAGCCCACCTGAAGAATAGCTTTGAAGTCCTTTAGAAGTTTGTAAGTTTAGTATGTTAAAGTTTGAATATAGAAATTTGGCTCTAGGATTTGCACACACACTTGTTTCATGTATTTCCTATGTTTTGAAAATAGTTTTTGAAAATGGTTATCTCTAAGTTTTATGCCTTAGTTTATATATACATGTACCAAAGCTTTATATCCTGAAAAACTTGTTTAAAACATGTGTATAAACTATTTTCTGCATAATACTTAGCTATATGTATTTTTAAAATATTTATCAAAATTTTTCTAACTCAAAACAGCCCTGTTTTTCAGTGTCAGGCAACATCGGTCGACCGGCCCGGTCGACCGGCGCTGTGCCTGGACATGCACTGTTTGTGCATGTCCGTCGGTCGACCGACCAGTCGACCGACAGAGAACATTCTGCTCTCGGGAATTTTCGGTCGACAAGACCGGTCGACCGGTAGAAGGAAACTGTGTTTCCTCCTTTTGGGTCGGTCGACCGGACCGGTCGACCGGAGCCAACGGCTACTTCCAGCTGGCCTGGCGGTCGACCGGACCGGTCGACCGCCAAGCCTGCAAATTAGCAACGGCTCTTTCCTCTTTGGGATTTTCTGAAAATCTGTTTTCTTTTTCTGTTTTAACAGACTTTTGGAGAGTTGTTGGGGTGCTTTTGCAGGTTGAATTAGGTGAAAAGAAAATGTTTTTAACTTATTTTCAACCCTATAAATAGAGGAGAAGTCTCTCCCTCTTCTCACTAAGAAAATTCCTCAAGTTTTGTTGTTTTCAAAAGAGAAAAGAAAATTGTTTGAAGCTTTCAATTCCTACTCTTTCAAGATTATTTTTCAGTTGTGTTTGATTCTCTATATCACTCTACAACTGAAGTTTTCTCACCACACTTCATAGAGCCAAAAATCCTATACTCATTCTATAGTGAAGTTGTAAATTGAAGTGAGAGTGTTTGTAAAAGATTGAGAAAAAGTGTAGTGATCAAGTTGTGATCACTTTGTTCTTGTAATTCCTTCTTGTGGAGCAACCTCTTCGGTAGAGGTCCTTTGTATTCGGTGGAGCTCGGTGCTCGGTCTTCGGTAGACCAATTGTAAAGGCATCCTCGGTGGATAGTGGAAACCCTTCACGGAGGTGAAGGCGGGGACTAGAGCAAGTGTGCTCGAACCTCGAAACAAATCATCTTGTTTGCGATTGCCTTTGCGTTATTCTTGCTTTACATTTCTCTTGCTTTATATTGTCTTGAATTATTTGCTTGAGAACTAACCCTCTACTTGTGCAATCTTGTCTTGTTTACTTTACTTGCTATACTTGTTGTGTTACATTGTGTGCATCTCATTTCTCATCATCATACTTGGCATTGATCGATCACACCTCAATACAACACGATTGCATTGCACACCTCTAACTCATTTTAAGGGGAATTGGGAGGAAGGAGTTCAGAACCTCGCAAGGGGTATTCGGCTCTTAGTCGTGTTTTGAGAGATCGTTGCATCACTCATTTAATTAAGTTAAAAAGATCATTAGATTAGCATTCACACCTATTCACCCCCCTCTAGGTGTTTTTCATTGTCTCGTGAGGGTTTCAGTGGATTGCACCCACAAAATCCATAAAGAAAAAGAAAAGAAAAAAAATTAGTATTTTTGAAAAGCGTTTTTTTAAAGGAGAAAATATTTGAAGTATATTTGTAAGGCTTTAAGTAATCTAAAAGTTATAGGAATATCAAATTTTTCATTCCTAAACTTTGTCTCTATTCAACAACATGTCATTAATCAAAGTAAGGAGTCAAATTGTTTTTCTCATCTAGTCTATTAATTTACCCTGAGTCGTATGCACCATCGTAACTGTGAAATTGACTAAGGGTTCTTTAACATTAACTCCTATGCCTTATTTATTTTTGGTGGATTTATTCCTCAATTTCATTAGGCTTTCTAATCTGCCCATGTAACGAGTCTTCAGTCGGTGACACCCAAACCGGATAGTTTTAGGGCACCAGGTGAGAAAACACCCCTAAGGACTTAAACATTCGAGCAGATAAGGCCACGAAATCAAGGTTTTTATTTATAAGATGTACCCCTTTTAGGCGTGAATACTTATACTTCATGAGGCATAAATACCCAGCTTAATCAGAGGATTTATATACACATTTTTTTCAAACTTATCTAATTATCTTTTGCATAAATACTAAGGCTTGCTTAGGCCAAAGCACCTAGCTAATCAATATTAGACTTGTTTTTTTCATAATATATTTTTTTATAAGGCATAAGAGTCTCTGTTTTTAAACCCTAAGTGTGTAAGTGTATTTAGTGTGCATACGTCATCAAGGTAAATATCAAGACTAAATTACTTTCACAAATTTTCTTCCTGACCCTAAAATCAAACAAGTTATCTTATTTTGATCAAGTGTAAGAAATCCTAATTATGATTCTCCTATTCCTTAAAATTGACTTAATTTCTTACAAAAAAATATCAAAATATTGTTCTACCCCTTTCAAAAGTTTTTTTTATATTTATATATTTTTTTTTTCTTTTTTTTATATCAGTCATGTTAGAACCCTCCCCACACTTATCTCATGCATTATCCCCAATGTATGAAAGAAATGTATAAATGCATGAAATAAATGAAAAGGAGGAAAGTTACCGATACACTGGGTAAAAAGACCCATTGCGCCGTTTCATTTACCGGCACCGATTCCAAGAAAGGTTTAAGGCGTTGACCATTTACCTTAAAGTCATTTCCATTCTTGGTGTCACTGATCTCAACTGCACTGTGTGGAAACACGTTTTTACAACGAATGGCCCAGTCATCTTGATTTCAATTTTCCTGGAAAAAGATGAAGCCTAGAATTATAGAGTAAGACTTTTTTGTCCAGGGACAAAGGTTTTTCTTATGATGTGCTTATCATGGAAAATCTTGTTTCCATCTTTAGTGATCCTAGCATTTTCATAGGCCTCATTTCTCAATTCCTCTAACTCGGAAATTTGTAAAGGTCACCGCCTTAGTCAAGTCGAAATTCAACTGCTTGATTGCCCATAAGGCTCGGTGCTCTAACTCAACGGGCAAGTGACAAGATTTGCCATAGACTAACCTATAAGGAGACATTCCTAGAATCGTCTTGAAAGCGGTCATGTAGGCCCATAGAGTATCTACAAGTTTGATGGACCAATCTTTCCGGTTTTGGTTCACAGTTTTCTCCAAGAAAAGCTTAACTTGTCTATTGGAAACCTCAACTTGCCCACTGGCTTGAGGATGATAAGGTGTGGACAACTTGTGAGTTATGGCATACTTTCGTATAAGAGCTTCAAAAGATCTATTGCAAAAGTGAGTGTCATTATCACTGATGATCGCACGAGGGTTCCGAAGCGTGAAAAAATGTTCTCTTTCAAAAACTTTATGACAACTTTGTTATCATTAGTTTTACAAGGAATGGCTTCTACCCACTTGGACACATAATCCACAGCAACCATATGTATTGGTTTCCAAATGAATTAGGAAATGGACCCATAAAGTCGATGCCCCAAACATCAAAGAGTTCTATTTCTAGAATTAGGTTGAGGGGCATCATATTTCGTTTTGAAATCCTTCCTACCATTTGGCATCTAGGGCACGTCTTGCAAAATTCGTAAGCATCTTTAAACAAAGTAGGCCAATAAAACCTGTTTTGTAGCACTTTTTCAGCAGTCTTGCGGGGACCAAAGTGTCCACCGCATGGAAGTTCGTGACAAAAAGATAGAACACTCTTAACCTCATCATCGGGAATGCATCTCCTAATAATTTTGTCAGAACAGTACTTAAAAAGATACGGTTCCTTCCAAAAGAAATACGGACTTGGGATAAGAACCGGTATACATCGTTTTTGGACCAATGAGACGGAGTTTGGTTTGTGACTAAGTAATTCACTATATCCGCAAACCAAGGTTCCCTAGAGATAGCTAAGAGATATTCATCAGGAAAATCCTCATTTATGGGTAATTCGTTGCATGGAGAATTAGGGATCCGTGAGAGATGGTCAGCAACGACATTTTTTACGCCTTTCTTATCTCGAATCTCAAGATCGAATTCTTGAAGAAGGAGGATCCAACGAATGAGTCAGGCCTGGCATCCTTCTTCATCATGAGGTACCTAAGCGCAGAATGATCGGTGAAAATGGTAGTTTTGGACCCTAGTAGGTAGGGATGAAACTTCTCTAAGGTAAACACTATTGCCAAGATTCCTTCTCAGTCGTAGTGTAGTTCAATTGAGCATCGTTGAGAGTCTTACTAGAGTAGTAAATCACATGTTGCTTGTTATCAGTGTGTTGTCCTAAGACAGCGCCTATGGCAAAATCGGAAGCATCGCACATGATTTCGAACGGCTTAGACCAATCCGGTGCAGATATGATTGGTGCAGAAATAAGCTCTCTCTTAAGCTTCTCCCAAGAGTTTATGCATTCAGCATCGAAAGTGAAGGACACATCCTTAGCTAACAGATTAGTCAAGGACCTAGCAATTTTGCTAAAATCCTTGATAATCTTCGGTAGAAACCAGCGTGTCCTAAGAAGGATCTAATGTCCTTAACGCATTGGGCATGGGAAGCTTAGCAATAACCTCGATTTTGGCTCTATCCACTTCAATTCCTTTCTTAGAGATTTTATGACCCAAGACAATTCGATGTTTTACCATGAAGTGGCATTTCTCCCAGTTCAGTGTCAGATTTTTCTCAGCACAACGTTGGAGGACGAGTTCTAAATAGTGGAGACATTGAGTGAATGAATCTCCGTAGATGGAGAAATTATCCATAAAGATCTCTAAGAATCGTTCTACCATATCAGAGAAAAGACTCAACATGCAACGTTGAAACGTTGTTGGGGCATTGCATAAGCCGAAGGGCATTCGACGATAAGCAAATGTCCCAAATGGACATGTAAACGTAGTTTTTTCTTGGTCCTCAGGAGCGATAGGGATCTGGTTATACCCCGAGTAACCATCCAAGAAACAGTATACTCGTGACCCGCCAAACGTTCAAGCATTTGATCAATGAAGGGAAGTGGAAAATGGTCCTTACGAGTTGCAGCATTAAGCTTCCTATAGTCGATGCAAACTCGGATCTTCGTGGGAAGTCGAGTTTGAACCAACTCTTTGTTCTCGTTTTCCACTACGGTGAAACGGATTTCTTTGGAACCGCGTGGACAGGACTGACTCATTGGCTATCAGAAATGAGATAAATTATCCCATTATCTAAGAGTTTTATGATTTCAGCATGAACAGCCTCTTGCATTATAGGGTTTAACCTACGCTGCGGGTCTCTTTTAGGTGTGGCGTCTTCATTGAGATGAATGCGATGTTGAATGATGGTTGGACTTAATCCCTTGATATCAGTCATAGTCCATCCAATGGCTTCCCTATGTTTTCTTAGAATTGCTTTAAGATCTTCTTCCCCGTCATTTAAATGGGAGGCTATGGTGACAGGAAAGGTCTCTTGTTCGCCTAGATAGGCGTGCTTGAGATGCGCAGGTAAGGCTTTCAATTCTAAGGAAGAGGAAGGCTCACTGGAAGGACTAGTCAAATCTGTTGGCTCCATTATTGGTGAAATAGGGTTCGAGGCCCAATTCACAGCAGAATCTATAACCTGATCAAGATTAAAGACGTTAGACTCTAACCCGAAGTCACACTCTGTTTCTAATTCCAATTCTTCCCCATGTTCACTTTGAAAAACACCTAGAGGGGGGGTGAATAGGTGTAATTGCTAATCTAAGAAACTCAATGCAAACTAAGTGCGCTAAATGCGGAAGCTAATGCAAATTATGCACAAACTAATACAATACAACAAGTGTAGCCGAATTCCCCTTACGAGGCTCTGGACTAACTCCCCTTGATTCCCCTTGAAATGGGTTGAGGCGCTATGTGAAGCTCTTGTTGATGAGTACAAGTTAGGCACACACACACAAGCAATCCAAGCAATATGAAATATGTGCACACACAATCAAGCCAAGCATATAAGAACGAATTGCAATATAAAGATGCAAGGCAACATAAGCAATGTATAAGATATGTATGCAATGAATGAATGATGCTTGCACAAAGTAAAGAGAGTAAGGGTTAGAGAGACAATGGATCAAACGCTAACACAAAGATTTGTTTCGAGGTTCGAGTACCCAACTCTACATCCCCGCCTACACCACCGTGTAGGATTTCCCAATCCACTATAGGAGTACCAAACTCCTCTCTCAACCTTACAAAGCCACCGAGGCTATACAACCACAATCCACCTCTACCGAAGAGGGATACGGCCCGTAGCCAACTACAACAAACACCTCCACCTAAGAGGCTCACAAACCAATCACCCGATCACCTCTACCGAAGAGGGATACAACAAGAATAAGGGTGTACAACTTAGAGGTTTACAACAACAACCTCAAATACTCTCTTTTCTCTTTTCTCTTATCTTTTTCCACAAAAACAAGATCCTAATAGTTTAGGATAGAAGATAGCTCAAGTGTGAAAAACAAGTGTTTTTGGAAACAAGCAACAAAGAAAAATCTTTGGAAAAATACTTGCAATATGATAGAATTGAAGATCTAAGCAAAAATCCAAAAACCTATTTTTCTTTGATTTTCCAAAAACCCTAAAACAATAAAGATGAGAAGTTTTTGCACTTAAAACTCTTTTGAAAACTCTTTTAAACACTTCAGAAAACTGAAAATTTTTCTCTTAAAAAACTTTGCCAAAATCCCCAAAGAGATGGGGTTTATATAGCCCCTATACAAAACTAGCCGTTAGGCTGACGTGGCAGTTCTGACAGCCACCGGTCGACCGGTCCGGTCGACCGCCAACGGTCAAAAATGTGACCGTTGGGCACTAGCGGTCGACCGGCCCGGTCGACCGAAAAATCCCGAGAGCAGAGCTCTCACCTCGTCGACCGACCCGGTCGACCGGTTCTGTGCTTAACAGACGTGCACATCTGTGCACATCGGTCGACCGGATCGGTCGACCGGCCCTTTGGTGCGGTCGACCGGCACGGTCGACCGACCAGCCTGTCAGCCCAAAAACCAGGTCAGAAATTTTGGGAAAAATATTTTACAAAAATCTTTTATCATTTCTGAAAATTCCATAAAACTTGTTTTATCATTTTATGTTAAAACATAAACATGTGATAAAAATTTCAAGACAATATATCAACATATCAATTCATTTTTGTGTCTTGCAAATTTTATCAAAAACAAAAACCGGTATTTTTATCAAACTTGATTTTTCCAAAACATGAATAGGGATATCAAAATAAGTTTGTTTACCAAGATAAAGCATGTATGTATAAATAGAAAACATCTACTATACATATACCATATGTAAACTTGTTTTGATCAACTATTCATGAAACCACACATCAAAACATAAAACGTGTGTGTTTGTGCACTTGAGCATATCAACTATACTAAGCCATACAAATGGATCTAAAACTCTATCTAAACTAGGATACCTAAGTCTTCTTGTCGATCTTCCATCTTCAAGTAGACTTGCTCCAAAACTCCGTGATTCTCCAAGTGCAAAGGTATGATCTTTAAGCTTTGGCACCGGATCATCATGAATAGCTTCTAATCATCTTGTTGAAGCTAATCACCAACCTAATATCCTGTTAATGATCTGAAACTTAGAAACACAAGAATATTAGTAAACATAACTACATGAGTGTTGATCATCATCAAAACTAGAGTGGAAGGCCATTGGGCCAACAATCTCCCCCTTTTTGATGATGACAAAACTCATGGAGTTATATATGCATGGATTAAAGATAAGCTTCAAGGAAGCTCCCCCTTAACTCATGCATAGGGATAAACAATAATATATGCAATGAATATCAAGCATGAAACATGCATATGCATAAACAATAAATGGTTCTAGATATCAAATGGAATATTCAAAACAAAATAAGCTCTAGATACCAATTACAAAGCAAACTCTATATATCAATTAAACTTAATATTCTTGAGATTAAAACATAATATATGCATATAAAACATAAGCATGCATATAAAACAAACATGTACCAATCATGCATAGAAGTATTTGAGTTTTATATATGCATGTTAAACTCTCAAATAATTCTCCCCTTTTTGTCAATCATCAACAAAGGGGTAAACAATCAAAATCATAGATAAAATGAGGGGTAAAAATCTTTCTCCCCTTTTTGTCAATCAAAACAATGCAAACAATGTTCTCCCCTTTTGTAAAAAAAATCAATAAGGGGTGACTACAAACATGATATCAATTAAAAAATATGTCAATGAAGCATCTTGATACCAATAAACAAGGATCAATATATGTTATATGTTATATACATTCATGAAGAGGAAGACGCTAAGTTAGCTTCCCTACACATATGCATTACATGAAGAAGGGATGACAAGCCCCAATTCACATAACACATATTATGTAATGCATAAGAGGAGATGTGAAGCTCCCCCTACACACGTATATCATATAAGAAGAGTTGTCAAGCTCCTCGATTTATAATATACTCAACATGAATCTATATGTAAGAGAGATGTTAAGCTCTCCTTGCATATAGGAAATACAAATCAAAACTTTGAATATTTTCTTTAAAACAAATTTTGAAAATACCTATTGTAATTAAACATAACAAATTACCAATTGTAAAACAACATAACGAATTTTGAATGTCTAAACACAAATTTTGATACCAATTGTAAGAATATATTTCATTTTGAAAAACATATAATTTGATGTTGATATCATATGTTCAAAATAACAACTTTTAATCATAAAGAGTGGGAGTACAAATACCAATTGAAATACAAAATCAAATTTTCTCCCCTTTATGAAAAACAAACTAAAGACATGCATAGTCTTGATAACAATTTAAAAGTAATCAATTTAAACAAAATTGAAACTCAAGCACTAGCATAAACACAAACATATATATGTATGAAAGATAGATACTAATAAAAATTGATATACTTGGAATTTAAAGCATACATACAAAACATATATGAGTATACAAGAAGATCAAAATGATACCAATTGAAAGACTTCAATGATACCAATTGACATAACAATAAGTTCAAGTGTATACATCATATTATCTACCACCCAATCATAATTCAAGTTTTAAAGATTTTCAATTTAGGGCATACATGAACATGATCTCCCATCCTACCGCCCTTGGATGGTAGGGGTTTTCAAAGATAGATTTGAAAATGTAGTTTTGTTTGAAAATCACTACCAAAATGAAGAACACCGCAACTAGTTAAATGGAAAACTTGTTAACTAGCACGAAATCCTTCAAGCAAGGAATAAAACAAAAATGAAATTCACATGATAATCATCACTCTAACCAATAAAGCATAACTCATGAGAAACAAAACATGAGCAATAGATATGAGTGTACATATAATATGTGAAGATCATAATCATGAAAAATATTTCATTAAGCTCAATTATTCCTTAAAACATAATTCCATCAAAAACATGAAAAATCATATAAAACTCCTTATTTAATCTTCAAGGCATATGTATGTCTAATACAAGCTAAAATATACATACATATCCAAAACATAACGAGTCCACAAATATATGCATTAAGGCACGTGGCTCAAAAAGATGTATATGTATAAGATTAGTTTGAACTAGGTAGACATATACATGAAGTTAAACATAAATACATGAAACATGAAAAACCAAATTTTCATCACAACAAATTTCATTTCAAGGTATATGTATGAATTGTCAAACATGAAGTATACATACATATCCCTAAACACAATTGAGTCCAAATATAGATTTGCATGAAAGGCAAATGACTCAAGGGGTATACATGTATATCTTAAAGTTTGACATACAAACATATACATGAAGTGAAACACACAATCATAAAACAAATCCAAAAATGGAATACAAGTTTGAAATGTATGAATCATCAAAACTAGACTATACTAGCACATCTAATGGGTTCAAATAAGCAATCAAGCTCAACATATATAGATTTATTTGTAGCCCACTCTATGTACAAGAATATAACTAGTCTTAATGAAAACAAACATCTAAACACATATTCAAAACATGAAGCATCAAAACAAATATAAAAGTCATCATGATAAAACTAAAACATGATTACTATGTAAATTCACATGTATTAGATTCATGATGTACATTATAGCTTAAACAAAAGTGAGAACACTAAATATGGGTTCATATAAGCATATGTGTCTCAAATACTATACATGTATGTCAAGGATCTAATAAATATGGAATGAACATACTAATCCATAGACATCAAAAACATGCTATAAACATTAAAGCATGGAAAGCATGTAAACAATAAATGGGAGTAAAGGATTGTTACCAAAACCGAAGAAGCAACTCTCCTTGTCTCCAAGACATGGTGGTCATCTCCACCAAATCTTCCCTTGAAAGTGATGCATCCAATTTGATTTCCATGAAGTCCGGAACGCATCCACTCCAAGGTGTCATCACTCTCACGTCATGTGAGAGCCCATACCTACATCAAAAATAATAGGAGGGGTGGTCTTTGGTACCCATACTCTTTGGGTCCATGGGGGTTAGTACCTTCTCTAACCCAAACAAACTTCTTGGCTAAATTTTCTACATGTAAACGATCATAGCAAAATTTAGCAAGATGGCCTTTTCGGCCACAATGTGTACATGTGTACACATGAGCATACGTGTGAGGAGTGTGTCCGTGAGGAGCATGTGTATGCCGTGTAGGGTGTGCATGAACAAATGGAACTTGTTTCTTTCGAACCAAGGATTCCAACCGTGTATGGTTCTTAGCACATTGGCTCATAGTGGAGCCCAAACAATCTACTCTCTTCTTTAACAAACAAATATCATCATTGATCTTAGAAGAAGAGGTACATGCATTAGGTAGTCTAGATGATGAGGCTACACTAGCATGGCAAACATGGGCATCAATTTTATTTTGCAAAATTCATTTTTCTTTAAACAAATTTCTAAATCCTTTGAAATAGAAGCAATTTTCATTTTCAAAGAATCATTCTCTTTTACAACAAAATCAACTTTTGAAGACAAATTTTCATTTTTCTTTAAAAGAATTTCACAATCATTTTTAGACTTTAAAAATTTATTTTCTTTTAAAACAAGGTCTAGTTGAGATCTCAATGAATCCCTTTCATTATAGACCTCAACCTTCTCTTGCAAAACCATGTCAAGTCTAGAATGCAAACTCTTATTATCTTTTTCAATTTCTAGACTTTCCTTTTTCAAAATCTTATACTTTTCAATTAATTTTTCACAAACAATTGAAAGTTCTTCATTCAAAGCATGGGGATCAACAATATCATTACTTGAAGAACTAGCATCATCATCACTATCTAATGGAGTTTCCGAGTGTACCTCAAGGGAGTCATTCCCTTGGACCATGAAGCATTGAGAGTTGGATTCTCCACTAGATTCCTCTTCTAGAATTTGAACTTGAAGCTTGGAGGTGTTGGTGGTTGTCAATTTGTTCCACACTACAAAAGCGGAATCAAAGTTAGAAACACATAAAAGATAATCTTTAGATAAAGTGCTTCTAATGGCCTCTAGGGCTTGTGCATTGGCCCCTATATGATTGCAATCACCAAGATAACATCTCTTGGTGGCGGCAAGAAAGACATGCAAACCTAGGGTTTTTAGGTACATGGACATCCTATACTTCCAAATATCAATGTTGGAAGGATCATAGCTAGGTGGGGTTATGAAGTCCATGGTAAACTATATATGAATGTGCAAACAAACAAATGCAAATGAGATTTGCAAGCAAATGGATCACTCCTAGGATGTTAAGCCTAAGTATCAGGAGCACTAGCTCTGATACCAATTGAAAAACACCTAGAGGGGGGGTGAATAGGTGTAATGCTAATCTAAGAAACTCAATGCAAACTAAGTGCGCTAAATGCGGAAGCTAATGTAAATTATGCACAAACTAATACAATACAACAAGTGTAGCCGAATTCCCCTTACGAGGCTCTGGACTAACTCCCCTTGATTCCCCTTGAAATGGGTTGAGGCGCTATGTGAAGCTCTTGTTGGATGAGTACAAGTTAGGCACACACACACAAGCAATCCAAGCAATATGAAATATGTGCACACACAATCAAGCCAAGCATATAAGAACGAATTGCAATATAAAAGATGCAAGGCAACACAAGCAATGTATAAGATATGTATGCAATGAATGAATGATGCTTGCACAAAGTAAAGAGAGTAAGGGTTAGAGAGACAATGGATCAAACGCTAACACAAAGATTTGTTTCGAGGTTCGAGTACCCAACTCTACATCCCCGCCTACACCACCGTGTAGGATTTCCCAATCCACTATAGGAGTACCAAACTCCTCTCTCAACCTTACAAAGCCACCGAGGCTATACAACCACAATCCACCTCTACCGAAGAGGGATACGGCCCGTAGCCAACTACAACAAACACCTCCACCTAAGAGGCTCACAAACCAATCACCCGATCACCTCTACCGAAGAGGGATACAACAAGAATAAGGGTGTACAACTTAGAGGTTTACAACAACAACATCAAACACTCTCTTTTCTCTTTTTCTCTTATCTTTTTCCACAAAAACAAGATCCTAATAGTTTAGGATAGAAGATAGCTCAAGTGTGAAAAACAAGTGTTTTTGGAAACAAGCAACAAAGAAAAAATCTTTGGGAAAATACTTGCAATATGATAGAATTGAAGATCTAAGCAAAAATCCCAAAAACCTATTTTTCTTTGATTTTCCAAAAACCCTAAAACAATAAAGATGAGAAGTTTTTGCACTTAAAACTCTTTTGAAAACTCTTTTAAACACTTCAGAAACTGAAAATTTTTCTCTTAAAAAACTTTGCCAAATCCCCAAGAGATGGGGTTTATATAGCCCCTATACAAAACTAGCCGTTAGGCTGATATGGCAGTTCTGACAGCCACCGGTCGACCGGTCCGGTCGACCGCCAATGGTCAAAAATGTGACCGTTGGGCACTAGCGGTCGACCGGCCCGGTCGACCGAAAAATCCCGAGAGCAGAGCTCTCACCTCGGTCGACCGACCCGGTCGACCGGTTCTGTGCTTAACAGACGTGCACATCTGTGCACATCGGTCGACCGGATCGGTCGACCGGCCCTTTGGTGCGGTCGACCGGCACGGTCGACCGACCAGCCTGTCAGCCCAAAAACCAGGTCAGAAATTTTGGGAAAAATATTTTACAAAAATCTTTTATCATTTCTGAAAATTCCATAAAACTTGTTTTATCATTTTATGTTAAAACATAAACATGTGATAAAAATTTCAAGACAATATATCAACATATCAATTCATTTTTGTGTCTTGCAAATTTTATCAAAAACAAAAACCGGTATTTTTATCAAACTTGATTTTTCCAAAACATGAATAGGGATATCAAAATAAGTTTGTTTACCAAGATAAAGCATGTATGTATAAATAGAAAACATCTACTATACATATACCATATGTAAACTTGTTTTGATCAACTATTCATGAAACCACACATCAAAACATAAAACGTGTGTGTTTGTGTACTTGAGCATATCAACTATACTAAGCCATACAAATGGATCTAAAACTCTATCTAAACTAGGATACCTAAGTCTTCTTGTCGATCTTCCATCTTCAAGTAGACTTGCTCCAAAACTCCGTGATTCTCCAAGTGCAAAGGTATGATCTTTAAGCTTTGGCACCGGATCATCATGAATAGCTTCTAATCATCTTGTTGAAGCTAATCACCAACCTAATATCCTGTTAATGATCTGAAACTTAGAAACACAAGAATATTAGTAAACATAACTACATGAGTGTTGATCATCATCAAAACTAGAGTGGAAGGCCATTGGGCCAACACACTTGTCAAGTTCTCAATTAGGTTGACTTCAAATGTTTGGTTCTCGATATCGCGGAGTTGTTTTCCTAGATTGAAGACATTGACTTATCTAGTCATGTCCCCAAAGGTTAACCTCATAGACCCATTCCTACAATTGATGATGGCATTAGCAGTAGCAAGGAATGGTCGCCCTAGGATAATAGGAGTTTGAGCCCTATGATTGGAGTTGGACACAGGTTGTGTCTCCAGAACTATGAAATCGACAGGGTAAATGAACTCTCCTACCCGGATTAGGACATCATTAATCTCCCTTTTGGAACTTTTACAGAACGGTCAGCCAGTTGGATGATGACTCAAGTTGGACTAAGATCGCCCAACCCGAGTTGTTGATAAACTGAGAATGGAAGCAAGTTGATACTTGCCCCCAAGTCAAGAAGTGCATGACTAATCTCGGCTTGTCATATTGTGCAGGCAATGGTGGGACTACCTGGATCCTTGTACTTGACAGGGATCGGACCCTATAGTAGCTCACTAATGTTAGTGGCTAAGAAGACTTTTTTGGTACATTAGTATTTCTCTTCTGGTGCACATGTCCTTAAGAAACTTAGCATAGGAAGGGACTTATTGGATGGCATCAAGAAGTGGCACATTTATCTTCACTTAGTTAAATATCTCAATTATCTTGTCCATGTGTGGTTTTGCTTGTTGTTTTTCAGCCTATTAGGAAATGATACTATAGGCAGGTGCACCTGGCTAGCTGACTTATCTTTTTCAGATTCGTCAGAATGGAAGGTTTTGGATTAGATGAGGTGGATGCTTGATTGTGGTTGTGCTGAATGGGATTGGTTGGTGTTGACACTTGATTATCAACTCTCTTTCCTGACCTTAATGTATGAACAACATTACATTAATTCAATGAATGATCCTCAGCCAAATGAGCTTGTTGAGAATTCCTCGGATTGGTTATTGGCTGACTAGGCAGGGTACCCTTCTGTCTCTCATTCTGTAGAGTGGCTAGTTGACTCATTTGTACCTCTAACCTCTGGATAGTTTGCATGAGAGAATCTTGGTTTTTCATATATCTTTCCATGTTTCTTTCAAAGTCAGTCATTCTCCTTTCTAGTTGAGGATTCTGGAAGGAGGATTGTGGAGCTTGGTTGGGAAAGTTCTGTTGATAGTTTTGAAAGTTAGGTAGATGGTTGGGAGAATTATTATGGAAATTGGAGAAGTTGGGTTGATAATTGGAAGAATTATTACCATGATGGAAGTGGCTAGCATGATTTGATCGTGAATGGTCAGAGTTATTTTGCTCTATGAGAAATTAGGTGATTTCTCCAGCCAGGATTGTATGTTGGTACGTAAGGATTATTGTTCGGCCTTGAAAAGGCCGCATTCATCGGTTCATGTAGGGTTGCTGAGCCTGAAACACAGGGCACTCCTCGAACACATGATTCATGGCTTGACAGTAAGTGCGGCCCGGAGTTTGAAATTGGTTTGGGCTGACTTGATTGACTGGACTTGGTTCCTTCATTTCTAGAGCTTCCAGTTTTCTAGCTAGGTTAGCTAACTTAGCCTCATTAGCGATGGATGACTCGATAGAATGGAGACCTCCTTTTGAAGAGATGGAGTTAGGATTCCTAGAGGTCGCACTAGTGGTTCCCATTGGATGGTCTTCTCAGCTAGATTTTCATACAAATCCCATCCTTCATTTTCATCCTTCTGTAAGAAATCCCCTTGGCACATACTTTTCTATGAGATTTTTGGTGGAATAGTCTAAACCATCATAAAGAATTTGGCATTATCGCCATTTCTCTATTCCATGATGTGGACATTGGACAAGGAGGTCTTTAAGCGTTCAAAGTACCTCCAAAAAGGTTCACTAGGTTCTTGCTTGAATTGCATGATTGTCTTCCTAATGAGAGCGGTTTTATGAATTGGATAGAATTTCTTCAAGAAGACCTTGATGAAACCATCCCAGGATATGATAGAACTGGTCACTAAGCTGTAGAGCCACTTCTTTGCTAGGTCCTTAAGTGCGAAAGGGACAAATCTCAACCTAATAGCATCATCTACAAGGTGTGAGATTTTCATCATTAGACATACTTCCTCAAATTCTCTTATGAAGAAGTAGGCATCTTCAGACTCTAAGCCATGAAACTTGAGGAGTGTGTTGATGAATTGAGGCTTGAGCTCAAAATTGTATTCACCAACCGATGGAAGTAGAATGCAAGATGGAAGTGAGTTTCTAATGGGTAGACCTATCCTGCAGTGATGTTGATTGAGCCATTATCGGATCTGGTCTTGGTTCAAACTTGGGTGGTGATGTGTTTCTAGTCAACCTAGATGAATTAGGGTCTCTCGACCACACTTGCATACACAAACACAATCACAATAACAAACAAGTTTACCAACAGTCAACAATAGTAATCAACCAAGCCTAGTCTAAGGTACCTTGACCTATACAACTCCTAACTGGTTGATTGTCCACAGGAGGTAGAATGTAGACTTTGACCACAAGCTAATCAGCCAGGTCAGGGCAAGATTGGTAGGAGGCTATCCGTCAAGACGTTCCTTAATTAAGTAACCACCAATCTTCGAGCTTTCGGCCCTCAATCCCCTTCCTAGACACGGATTTGGTAGGAGTCAATTTCCAACACCTTCCCACTTTAGGATAATCTCCTAGTGAGTTCGAGATGTCCCTAAGGTCAATGTCTATTAGATTTTACTTAGGCTTAGGTTGTGCGTGCTTGGAATCTGATTTTTTGGACAAGGAAGGGTGATTAAATCCCCATCTTATCTTGTTATTGGATGTTGCCCTTAAAATCAATTTTGTGCAAGTGTACAAGATAAACAAGATTCACTCAAAGCGATATAAATCAACCAAGAGATAAGTCCTATTCTGAATGCAATGCGTACGTACCTTGCTCCAGCACTCTTCAACAGTAAAGTAAATGAATTGAAAAGACTCGTGCCTAAAATGTAAATGTCTAATTATTTTTTAAACTTTTCAACAAGTGTTTTACAGTTGGCTTAAAATAGGGATGGTGGATAGCAGAAATAGCACAAATATAACATACAAAAACTTAAATTTTTGCGAGCAATTTGTCCTACAAAAAAGAGTTTTTAGTAGTCCAATGAATATTTTAATTTTTGCAACGCATTTCTTAAAATTCTGTTTCCTACTTTCGAGAGTAGGGGCACAGAATTTGCAAGTCTTCTCTTGCAAAGCTTGAATGCTAGATCTGAATCTTCAAGTCCCTGAAACAACACACAAAACTTGTTAAAAAACACTACTACACCGTTCCCTCCCCGCAACGGCGCCAAAAATTGATTGCCAAAATGAAAGAACAATCAAAGAGTTTAAGAATTTACTGTGTAGCTTGTGGCTAACGGGTCGTGTCCACGAGGAGGAATGCGATGGAAGCTTTTCGTGTGAATCGTTTAAAAACAAAGAATTGTGTTCGTTTTTTTTTAGAAAAGAGAATGGAAGGAAAGAGATGATTAAAAGAGAAATTGCAACTTTAGAAAAGGCTTTAGAGAAGGTGATTTAGAAAAGCTCGAAAATTGTTTTTGTTGATTATAATAAGGAAGAAAATCTGGGCTCACTATCTTACTACTCAATTGTTCATTCCTCTATTAAATCTTAAGTGCCTCGAAGTGATCATAGGCAAAACTTAAAGTTGATTTTTAGAAAGTTTGAAGTAAGCACATAAGATAGTTGGAGAGTTCACTCTTTTCTTTGAAAAATCGTTTAGAATTAAATTAAATCATCAAGCGCGAAGAAGCAAGAAAGAAGTAAAAACAGTTCAAGAAACGTTCATGAAAGAAGTGAGAGTTTTAACATCCAAACCCATCCTCATGTGCCTTCAAGAACACTTTCAAAACGAAAGCTTTAAGTCAGGCATGCAAATGATTCATTGGGTCTTTTTCTTTAAAAACAGAAGAGGAGAAGAACTAGAGAGAGTTACAATAGTGAGCCCAGAAAATCGTTTTAGTTACTCATGGAAAACGAAGAAGAAAGCAAAGAATATGCAAGCCATTCTGTACTACAAGTGGAAGAAAAAGCGGCTCGACTCTTGTATTGATGTCACTTCAATCTTCAAGTACAAGCACTCAATTCCTCTCTCTCATAAGTTTTGATACTGGACTACAAATTAAAAAACAAGAATACAACTTTAGTGCTAGCTAACAAAGACCCTAAATCCTTAGAAAATAAACACAAATTCTAATCCTAGTCTTCGCTCATTTTGCTTTGCTGAAACCAGTATTTATAGGGAAAAAACCAAGGGGAGGATCCCGGGAAGATTGGGGGACCAAACGCTCCCCCAACAGAGTCCAACATGCCGCGAAAACATGGCTAGGGCCGCGTTTTCGCGGCCTTGGTGTGGCCAGATGGCCACACCCAGTTGGCTGGCTCTCTTGATTTGGTAAATATCCGTATCTTCTTCTGATTTTCATGTTTCTACTCCAAAGTTGACGAAACAGCCTGTGATTGTTTGGCTTCAACCTCTTGATTCAGGAGGATTCTTCTCAACCTCTTGATATGCCAAGATTTTGCCCTGATTCCTTCATTTCCAATTTATTCTGAATTAAATCAGAATTTGGTGGGCTTTTGGCTTGTTTATCTTTTCTTTCTTTTAGCACATGGGCCTACATTTAACAAAGAAAAAGAAGACTTATTAATAAGATTTATTAGCTAAAAAGTATGGTAAGGTGACAATGTAAATGCAATATATGTGACTAATCATCAGTTATTAGTTGCCACTTATTCAGTTGTTAGATATCAGTTATCAGATTATCAGCTAATATTGACATCACCAGCTGTTGGAGATATTCGGTTACTATTACATCTTATATATTACATATTGTTGCTTGTTAATAAAGACACCATAACCCTGAGAAACATGGGTAATTGTCTGATAATGTATGTCGTGTATTTTGGGAGACTTATTATGGAATACTGAGTTGTGGGTTCCACCATGGGGAACCAAGGTGGCTATCTATTCAGTTGTCAGTTGTCAAGATTATGCCCGGATTACGGTGCTACACTAGTTGTCTTTTGTGTGAGGTTGTGGTCTTCAGTTATTTGGGCCTTGCAATCCATCCCGATTCAGCGCTAGGGGTGTTAGACCGTGGTACCGGGTATGCACGGTACCCTTCCAAAACACATGCACTACATTGGCAAGCAGTTACAACAACAATAATCTCATTTAATATGTGAGAAACGGCTGTGGCATGGGGACACAATTAAGTACTATATTAGTTAAGTTAAATAATCAATCAGGCTAGTGACATATGATAGGTTACACACTTTAACATCAGTTGTTTGCTTTATCATTGCATTCTTTTACCTACAGTCTTGTTTATGCTATTATTCTGTTATCATTTGTTTACAGTTTATCATGTTATTATTATGTATACACTGTTTATATGCACGAGCACCTTCCTTTTTTCTTACACACTCATTGGGTCGCTTCTGATGACCCGGATTTGCCCGTCCAGATTGGATATTTTATTTCTTTGATCAGGTGTTCATTTAGATCGTACGCTTCGCGAGGACCTGAATTTCTATCTATTTGATCCTAGTATTCTTATCTCTCTTTTAGTTCTGTTGATTCCTTATCTTCTATATCGCATCCAGTTACCATTTCATTTCTTATTTCATATATTATGATGTGTGGACACCTATAAGTGTTATTGCAGTGATCATGATTTATTATAGTTGATTTTTATAGCTTGTTTCGAGTTACTTAAGGCTTAGCGCATATACGTGAGGAATCTTCATGCGTATGCGTAGCCGACTCGCGTCGCGTCTACGCGCCACCATATTTTGTGAAGCAGCGTGTGACAAACCATCTTTCTTGTTACTAGCGTATACGTATCAAAGTAGTCAAGTCCTTTTTGTCGATAACCTTTGGCTACGTATCTAGCCTTGTTTTATCGATAGATCCATCGGGTTTAATTTCTTTTGAAAATTCATTTACTCCCGATTGGTTTACTGCTAGGAGGCAAGTTTGCCATTCTCAAGCGTGATTACTTAGAATGGATTCTATTTCGATGCTTACAGCTTCTTTCACATTTATGCTTCTAGAGTAGATATAGCCTCTTTAAATATTTGAGGCTCGCTTTCAAGCGCATAATTTACGAAGTCTAGACCAAAAAATTTTTAAGATTCTTGATCTCTGACTCATTCTTGGTTCAACTTACGCATTAACTGTAGGTCCACTAGGTTTTTCATCCCTAAATGCTATTTCATGTGTTCTTTTTCCAGAAGTCTTGTTTTCTTCCTGTTTATCAGAAAGATGTCTTCAAAGAATATGACATCTCTGGATTCAATAATCATGTTTACATGAATATTAGGTATTTCTGATTTATATTCCAGAAATTTATAGGCACTGCTATTCAAGACATATCCTATGAAAACGCAGTTCGTAATTTTTCATTTCCAACTTGGTCCTTTAAGGTAGTGGGGCCAGTACCTTTGCAAGGCACCCCCACATTTTGAGATAATATAGAAAAGTGCTCTTCCATGCCATAAATCTAATGGTATAAGATCAATTTTCTTTTGTGGTACTCTGTTTAGATATAATTTGCAGTTACAGAGCTTCCCCCACAAGTTCTGAGGTGCACCAGAACTTACGAAGCATGAATTTACCATCTCTTTTAAAGTTCTATTCTTTCTTTAGCGATCTCATTCTGCTGAGGAGTGTATGGTGCTGTGGTTTAGTGGATTATAAAGAAATTAGCACATAACTCACTAAATTCATTTGATTCATATTCTCCGCCTCGATCGGATATTAGAATCTTTATATTTTTGTTGAGTTGATCTCAACCTCGGCTTTATATGTTATAAACCTACTTATTGTCTCATTTTTACTATTTAAAAAATAAACATAACATATCTTGTACAGTCATCAATAAAAGTAATGAAATACTTTTCCCGCCTCTTATTGGCGCAAATTTTAAGTTACACAAGTCGTTATGAATTAACTTTAAAGGTTCTGTCTTTCGATCAATTGAGTGAAATGAATTTTTTCGTGAACTTGGCTTCAACACAAATCTCACACTTGCGAATTTCTTTCGAGTTGAGTTTAGGAATATTTCTAAATTAGACAAGTTTTGGTAAGGATTTGTAATTTATATACCCTAATCTAGCATGCCATAATATAGGAGAGTCAAGCAAACGAAGAAAAGAATTTTCTTTATTTATGAGCTTTGGGTACAAATACATGGACGTTTTGTCTACTACAAATTAACAAGATAACCTTTCCCACATACATGTCATCTTAGTAAGTACAAATTTATCAGATTCAAAGACCATTCTAAAGCCTTTCTTACTAAGAATTGAATCGGATATTAGGTTCTTGCGGACATCTGAAATATGCAGTCCATCAGTCAGAGTGAGCTTCTTCCCAGATGCCCATTTTAGTCTTCGATCACATTGGCCATGGCTTTCATAGGAGTTTTTTGTTGCTTCTTTTCTCAGACTTTCGGTTGTCCTCCTTAATCCGAAGCCTCACAATGAGATCTTCCAACTTTAGCTCCTTACACTTGTGCTTTAAGTAGTTCTTAAAATCTCTCCACGCAGGTGGGAGTTTTCTCCACTATAGTGTAATCTAAAACGTTCAGGTAGAATCATATCTTCAGCCTCTATCTCATACAAGATAAGTTAAAATTCTTGCACCTGACTGATCATAGTCTTTGTTGTCCACCATCTTATACTCCAGAAATTATCTCACGATGAGCTTCTTAGTACCAGCATCCTCGATTTTGTACTTCTTATCGAGCTTTACCATAACTTCTTTGCCGTTTGAATAGGACAGTAGACATTGTACAGAAAGTTATCCAGTCCATTTAGATATAGTTTCGGTAAAGGAAGTCACCTTGTGTCTATGCATCACTGCAAGGAAAGAGTCCCGATCAGTTCCAGGTTCCGGTGGATCCTCTTGCAGGAATTTGGTCAAATGCATAGTGGTCAAGTAGAAGATCGTCTTCTATTGCCACCTCTTGAATTCAGTGCCATCAAATTTTTCTGGCTTCTCTGGTTTTGGGTTAGGAAGTGGAGCAGACATTATGTCTGAATTTGCATATTTGGTGCTTTATTGGTACTATCTTGATTAGTCTCAAACATCTTCTATAATTTCAGGCAGAGTAGAAGTAAGTAACTTCAAGATTAGTAATTGTCTTAAGATTGCTAGAGATTGTTAGATCTGATAACTAATCAATGTTACCGATCTAATTGGCCAGTCAGTGAATATCAGGTGGAAGGTTTTCTATTCAATAGAACATTGCTTAATTATAGAACCATCTTTTAATTACCTTCCTTGGTTTAACACTAATTAGACTGGTATTAGTCAGTCTTAATATACAGTAATATTTATGAACATTAATATTCCAGTATAACCCCTGTTAAAGAATGTTTGTTTAATTATACAGCAAATGGAGTGAGGTACGCATGTAGCGAATCTTCTTAAGACAATTACGTCCCCCGCTATGGTGTTAACAGGTTACTGGACGCTGTCTCTCAAATACAACACTTCTTCACGGTATTTGGATAACACTACCAAATCACCGTACAGTCGAACCTACTTAATCAGTACCTTCACTATTGGAATTTCAATACAGTTGGACAAAGACAATTTTAGGGAGAATATTTGTCTTATTATGGAGGATTATTCACTATAAGGGAAAAAGGGAGAGAAAAGATTTTTATTTTAGGAAGCCACAGATTTAGACAACAATTCTGTTTCTCCAGATCTGTTGAATATTCTTTTTTCTTTTTTTAGATCTAACCTTTAACAGATCTTTATAGACTCTGTTCTTTAGACAGGAGAAAAAGAAGACTCTGTTCTTTGCGTGTTTAGAAATGACGAGAGAAGCGCCATTTGTAGTACTCATGGGAACCCGTTAGAGGAAAGCGAGGACAGTTGTGACGGTTCCTGTCTGAACCATTGTAATGTTTCCTGTTTTAACCATTGCAGTGGTTCTGTCCAACATGCGTGGATTCGGGTAGCAGAGTGGGTGGATCTGGATCCAAGACTCACGACCCTTTAGCACCCGTGTGGCCCGTTCAAAAAAGAACTGGACCGGTTCGCACCCACATCTAGACCTAGACCCAGACTCCAGTTTCGGGTCGGAATGGGCAGGCGGCGGTGTGAGCGCCTGTGGGCAAGTTTTTCCCCAAACACACGCGAAAACTCTAAGTACCTAAAGGGCACACCTTTTTGTTGGCCCAAAGGCCTTCCACTCTAGTTTTGATGATGATTAACTCATGTAGTTATGTGTACTAATAATCTTGTGATTTTAGTTTCAGATCTTTAATCAAGTTATTAGTAGGTGATTAGCTTCACAAGATGATTTGGAAGCTACCCACATGTTGATTCAAGAGCCCAGTGTCAAAGATCATATATAGCACTTGCTCGGTGGATCAAAGAGTTTTGGATCGAGTCGGCTTGGAGATTGCGCTCTACAAGAAAACTTAGGTATCCCTAGTTTAGTTTGTGTTTAGATCTAATTATAAAGATTAAATAGTATGATAATGCTCAAGTTCACGACACACAACGTTTCATGTTTTGAATATTGGTTTTCGGTTTTAGGTTTAACCGATCTTGGTTTTCATGAATAGATAGATCAAAACAAGTTTACATGGTTTAATGTATATATGATTTGTTCTATATACATGCATGCTTTAATTTCCTAGACAAACTTAGTTTTGACTCCTTTATTCATGTGTTATATGTTTTGGTATTTTTGACAAAACACATTTTGGAATTAATGACAAAAACTATGATATGTATATGTTTCATGTATATTGGATTTCTATCCATATGCATCATGTTTCAAATGTTTAAATATCATGTTTTTGTATTTGGATGAGTTTTAGACAAAATGTATTTTCTATTCAAGAATCCAAGTTTTAGAAAATACAAGATTTGGTTTTTGGTAAAATGAAAGACATAAAAATAGTTTTAATTGCTTGATATTTGAGTCAAAACTTTTATCACATGTTTATATATCAATGCAATTTGACAAAACTATTCTTGGGGATTTTTAGTAGTTTATAAGAATTTATTGGATATTTATTTCCCAGATTTCTGACCTGTTTTGGTGTCTGCCAGGCTGATCGGTCGACCGGTACGGTCGACCGCATCATGTAGACGGTCGACCGTATGGGTCGACCGACGTGCACAGAAACGTGCACGCTGGCTACACTTATAGCCGGTCGACCGTGCCGGTCGACCGACTGAGAGCAGGTTTGCTCTCTGTTTGTTTGGGTCGACCGGGCGGTCGACCGCTAGCGCCAACGGTCAAAAATTGACCGTTGGGCGGTCGACCGGGCGGTCGACCGTCAGGGTAATTCTGGCAAAAATTACAGCCAACGGCTAGTTTCCAGATTTGTCTATAAATACCCCTTTTGCAAGAGTTTTCTCTAAGAATTTTTGGGCTAAAATTTTCATTCTCTCAGGTGTTTTTTGCTGCAATCAAAATAGGTTTTTGATTCAAATTGAACAATCTTTTGGTGTTTTCATTAGGGTTTGAAAAATCAAAGAAAAGGGTTTTGGAAAAGCTTTGAATTGAACTTCTCTATCTTGGTTTCATTTATTTCCCAAGATTTTCTTTGAGTTGCTGGTTTCAAATCCCTTGTTTTCTCCCACCTGAGCTAAAATCTACTATCTTTTCTATAAGATTTTGTGTGGGAAAAAGAGTTGTTTTTTGTTTTGTTGTTTGAAACCACTAAGTTGTAAACCCTATTTTAGCTTGCTTTGTGCCTTTCCCTCATTATGTTGAGGAAGTTTGGCTATTGGGTTGTATCCCTCAAGTTGTGAGGTGATCCTTGTATTGGTTTTGAGTTTGGAAATCCCTCAAGTTGTGAGGAGATTGTTGGCTTGGAGTTGTGCCCAAGGAGGAGGTTGTGATTGTAAAGAGAGGAGTTGGTACTCCTTGTGAGAGTTCTTGGTGAACTAGCTAGTGGATTAGAAATCCTTCGTGTGTCGAAGGCGGGGATGTAGAGCTGGGTGCTCGAACCTCGATAACAATCTCTGTGTTTGCGTTTGATCCATTGACTCTATCTCTCTCTTTACTTTGTGTATTGTGCATATTGCTATATCCTATACTTGCTTGTGTGTGCATCATTGTTGTAATTGCAATTAGTTTTTAAATTTCGCATTAAAGTTCACTAGATTAGCATCGTCACCTATTCACCCCCCCTCAGGTGACTTTTCAATTGGGTATCAGAGCTAGCGCTCCTGATATTTAGGTTTTAACCACCCTAGGAGTGAGATCTTGGTTTGCTAATCTTCATTTGCATTTTCATTTGCACACATTTAGTTTGCACTTATGGCTAGCCCTCCTATGTTTGATCATTTAGACTTGATGCTTGGAAGGCTAATATGACTAAACA